>JBBBDQ010000675.1:1802500-1875000 GCA_037127315.1 Ascarosepion bandense | reverse complement strand
CTATCTATCTATCTATCTATCTATCTATCTATCTATCTAATTTGTTCCTAATCTATCTATCTATCTATCTATCTATCTATCTATCTATCTATCTATCTATCTATCACAGTTTGTACCTAATCTATCTATCTATCTATCTATCTATCTATCTATCTATCTATCTATCTATCTATCTATCTATCACAGTTTCTATCTATCTATCTATCTATCTATCTATCTATCTATCTATCTATCTATCTATCACAGTTTGTTCCTAATCTATCTATCTATCTATCTATCTATCTATCTATCTATCTATCTATCTATCTATCTATCTATCTATCTATCACAGTTTGTTCCTAATCTATCTATCTATCTATCTATCTATCTATCTATCTATCTATCTATCTATCTATCTATCACAGTTTGTTCCTAATCTATCTATCTATCTATCTATCTATCTATCTATCTATCTATCTATCTATCACAGTTTGTTTAATCTAATCTATCTATCTATCTATCTATCTATCTATCTATCTATCACAGTTTGTTCCTAATCTATCTATCTATCTATCTATCTATCTATCTATCTATCTATCTATCTATCTATCTATCACAGTTTGTTCCTCTAATCTATCTATCTATCTATCTATCTATCTATCTATCTATCTATCTATCTATCACAGTTTGTTCCTAATCTATCTATCTATCTATCTATCTATCTATCACAGTTTGTTCCTAATCTATCTATCTATCTATCTATCTATCTATCTATCTATCTATCTATCTATCTATCTATCTATCTATCTATCACAGTTTGTTCCTAATCTATCTATCTATCTATCTATCTATCTATCTATCTATCTATCTATCTATCTTAGAATATATAATAAAATAAAATATTCAGTCAACTTAATGAATACTATTCTAACTTCGTCATTCCAAGTAAACGATTTCTAGCAATATATCCTCTAAAATATGTTCCATAAAAAAGCTGGATTGAAATCCTTATTAAAAGTTTTCAGCTATTTGTATCTGATATAGATTAAAAGAAATTTAAACGCACAGTTAACTTATGTTTTAAAAATATTAATTTCATTATGCTGATCAAGCCTTTGTTTTCCTTTTGAGGAAAAAGCCTAGTGACAATAAATAAAGGAAATTTAAAATTTTTAAGAAGATTAATAGGTTAAGGAAAAGAGGCGAAATCTCTACGTACGTCAGGTGATGCATCGGATTGCATCCAATTTCTCAGTCATTACAAAAACGCTCAAGAGTTTTAAAAAATTTCGAGGAACGAATGAGATTATTTCTAAAGAATTTCCAGTGTGCAATGATTAACCTGTAAATTCTTTGTTCATTTTATTCAAAATCACATAATTGCAAATCCATTTCCAATTGTAAAGAAATTATTTTTTAAGGAATTCACCTAATTATTTAAAAAAATATCTGAATATATGAAAAAAAGAAATGAAATGAAATATTTCATTTTATTTTTGTTTTACATTGAATCGTTCTTCTAGAAATCAGAAAAAATATTCTTCTCTCTTTTCTGTCCTAAAAATTGTTTTCTTCTTGGATATATTTCTTTTTTCTGAAACACTTGACTGAATGGAACACAGATTTTTTTCTTATTAAAATATATGAATTCATTCTGCCTGGAAGGCATCTCTTATGATTGAAGCCATTTTGGAGTTATAAATATGGATTCCAATATATTCGTCATTTGATGGGGAACATATATTCTCTATAGTTTTATGAATTTTGAATAATAATAATAATGATAATAATAATAATAATAATAATAATAAGAAGAAGAAGAAGAAGAAGAAGAAGAAGAAAAGAAGAAGAAGAAGAAGAAGAAGAAGAACTGAATTGAATTCTCCAAGAAGAATTATGACCATTAAAAGCCTTGCAGCCCCAGTGGTTGAATATATTTACAACATCTTCAACTGAACTTTAAACGAAATCAGACGAAAAGATTATAAGATCAGAAAGCCATCCTCTAAGCATAACATATAACATGCAAATGCTGATGCCGGCCGTCTATATATACCACTTAAAGGAGGTGGCTGAGGTCTTATCTACCTAGAATTGTCATACAACTATTGGCTTTCTAACATACATGGAAACAACAAAGAACCGTATAAATTAAACAAACATCACGAAAATAGAAAGATAAATATTTACTTTTGAAAGCAAATTATAAATACAAACGAGGTTTAGTTCTAATAGATTCTGTAGACAATAAAAACAGAACCCAATGTTGCATCAAAATATATGAAAAAGTAATTAAAAAATAAAGCTCTTGGACAGATGAAATAACAAGGGATTCTTTTTAGCAATGACCTTTTTGTTCTTACAGAATTTTTATTAGAATATTATTTTCAATATACTTTTGATATCAATCGGCGTATATAAATACACACTTGTATATTATATTCCAAATATTATGTGTTAAAAACAAGAATAGACATACATAATATATTACATCATTATTAACTAAACATAAATATACATATCACTACACTTTTTTTAATCGCGTTCACTGCATGCATAGAATTAAAGCCATTAACACTTAAAGGTTTACAGAATTTGGAAAAATTAGAAACTGAAATATTAATAGCAACGAGAAACAGAAATGACTAATCAGGAGTGTTGAGGATTCCGGGAATGGGAACCGCACAAAATAAAGGAACAACGACCAGAATCTGAGATAGAAAATAAGTATATTAAAAGGAAAAACACAAACTTGAACGCAGCTTAGTAATCCCGGTATACAATTAGTAGGAAGTATATATACAAGTCTCTGAAGTGAATCCGTAATATGTTTAGTAAGTTCACGTAGGAAGGTGACGGATGCTTTGTAGTAATATTCTCGTTGAGTGGAGCTCAGAGCTACTATGAACTAACGACGCTGTTTTCTCCGTGAAACCTCGGTATCGTTCGGTATCTGACGGATCTTACGGATCTCACCATGGCGAGGAGTATATGTATACTTTAGATGAGTCTATTATCATGGAAAAAGGGGAGACCACCACAAAGGAGGACATTAAACAGCGATTTACATTACATTTAAATCTTTCTAGATTAAAGTTCGATGGAAAGCATGGAACCTGAAGAGGCAAATGCTTAGTGCATAGAACTTATGGCTGTATTTAGCCAGCTCAGCTGTAATTTGGTGATATCTCAACTTCAGTCTTGTATTGCGACTAAATTCATAAATTCTCGGTACAAAGTGAAGAGATTATCCGAATAATAACCATTAAAGTATTTATTTTAAATCAAGCACGGAAAGGCCATCTTACGGCGGTGGGTAAATGATTGACGCCGACCCGCCAGATCAGGACCTAGAATATTGATAATTGTTCTTTGGATTTTATCAAGGAGCTGAATGTCAATAGCAGAGGCACCGGATGATGTGTGGCCGAAATATTCTAAACATGAACGAATTACAGACTTATAGATAATTAAGATAGATTCTGGGAAGAAAAATTGTCTCACCCTACACAGTGAACCGACATTCTTCGCAGCTGAATTTCATATAAGAAAAAAAAAAAGAAATGATCGAATTGTTTCACAAATTTCCAAAACAATTCCACTTCTTAATTCATTAATGCGCTTGATTTAAGTAATAATTTATAATATGAGTAATAATGATTATCAAATTATCGTGTATTGCAAATACAAATTAAATAATTTTAATTAATAATAAAATTGATAATATTTTTACCTCATTTTTTTGAATCGTTAACTGCTTTGAATAAAACCCCGACAGGTTTATAGGTGGTCTAGTCTATATCTCTTCCTTTTTATATATTTTCTCCCATTTATTATTACATATTATTGTGTATTATTTATATTGATTAATTATAATATTTTAATGATATAATACGGTACTTTATATATTACTCTTATAATTTTTTTGTATGTTTTATTCTTTTGTATATTACCTATATTACTTAATTATGACATTTTAATAAATTTAATACATTGATATTTAGTTTTTTAATACATATTGTTTCATTGATAGATTCTAATCGTTAACAACATATTTTAAAAAATGTTATTATTTATTTATAAAGCTAACACTGATGGCATCCGGTAGAGACATCGCACATGACATGAGTATGATATACCCCAGAAAAAGGTTTCGTTTCAAAATTCCTAACACCTGAAGGGCTCCGGAACATACAACGGTCGAAACGTCTTTAACATAACAATATAGATAAGGAAAACAATCCGAACATTGTAAATACTAGAAATACTAAATCATCTCCGAAATATAGACAAATACAGAAATAAAATTGTCATTTTTCTTTGCAAAGAAGAGTTATCAGTTACATTAAAATTAGAATTTATTTCTTTTGTCCGATCAGTTCACTGAAGAAGTTTTCTGTTATTTTTAAAAGATATTGTTTAGTATGACTGAAATGGCAAATCTTGGGAAAACTTTATTTTTTGTCATTCTAAAATTGTTGAGTAAAAATGTATTAAAATATATATTTAATCAATGATAACGTAGAAATAATTGTCAATTTTATAATAACTAATCTGAATTATCTAGTCCAGTAAAACATTAGTATATTTAGCTAACTTAATTTTCATTTTCGACATTGTTTAATTACAGTAGCTATAGCATCGTATATCTCATTCTCTTTCATTTTGTTGTCGGTAATTAAAAAAGTAACTACACAGTTTATAACCTTTCAGACAAATGTTCTCGCCTCTTTATTACGGCTGCAACTGCTACTGTTGACACATGTATATATGACCTTTCAACATAATCTCACCTATTTAAAATTTGCCTCCACAAAAAGTGAACAAATACAAATAAAAATCTGTTCAGTAATTATATATTCTCAAAGGAATTGACGCCATTTTCATGTCTCATTTTGAGATTTGTGTATTTTAACAAATATATTTGTAGACATGTCGGAACGTCTATTTATTCTTCTACAAAAAGTTGGGTTCTATCTATAAATTTCGTATTTTTTTTTATAATTATATCGCCCCAAGCAAGGCCGTTTATTACCACTGATGCATAGGAGAAAAGTTGAGAAAAAGTGACAGGTTATAGGGGGTTCAGGAAATGGGTAAGAGAAGGATGAGAATACTGATGAGAGTTGACTGGACGAAGAAAGGAGCATGAGAGAGAAGGAGAAAGAGAGAGAGAGAGAGGGGGAGGAAGGATGCAAGTCAGTGAGATAAAAGATGTCTAATGATTTTAGAATCAAATTCATGGAGATTTTAGCTGTCGGGGAAGGAAGTAAACGGAAGGGAATTCCACAGGCGGGATGTGCGAGAAAAGAAGCTGAGGAGTAGAAGTTACGGTTATATTTTATTGCTTTCACAGTAAAAGAGTAGGAGCTAGTTTTTAATCTTCGGGCTCGAGTAAATTCATGCAAAGGGGGTCCTAGAGAGCTCACTTTATCGGAGCAGAATCCGTGAAAATATTTGTAGAAGAGACACGGAGAAGCCACATTACGTCGCTGAGAGACACATTGAAAGCTAAACAATTGAAACGTAAATTTCGAGTTAGGCTTTCCTGTCCTTTCGATACAAAACTATGACGTTTGCTGTATTCCGTTTGTCAACACATATAAGATTAAATTTTACAGTGTGAAGTAATCATTTCAAAGGAGCATATACTTGGCATATGTATTTCTATAATGCGTTCAGTTAGCCATTATTCATCGGACATATTATATATTTTTAATTCTTTCAACCTTAAGCAAGGCGATGAATCGAATAGGATGTAAGGGTTTATTTCGTTTGAAAGAGACAGAATGAAAAAAATAAAAGAACAAGTTTCAAGTAGGCGTAGGGTGTCTATTGAAATTGAATTTAAACATTTGAAGAGCATGACTGTTAGGAAAGCAATAAAATCCAAAATTAATTTCACAGACGAATGTACGGAGCAAAAAAATATTAGCATAAATTTCTCAACTATATCTATTGATTTCAACAGTGAGATTATGCGACCAATATGCTAATCTAGTACTGTGTTTAAACTACTTAAATTGTGAAAACATTAGAACAATTATTGTTATAAATTTTAAAGAATAAAGCCACCGCAAAGCTACGTTATGGCGGTTGGAAAGTGATGGAAGTAGAGCTGCTGGGACAGGAACGATTGCTTTGCTGATCATTTTTTGTATTTGGTCAAGTATAACAAAGACATACAGAACAATTTATTCGGTCTAATTAAACAGGTGTTTATATATACTTCACACCTTCATCGAGCACTCTAGAAAAATGGTAGACTTTGAAAGAACAATACCTACTCTAGCATCTACACATCGTTCATTCAGTAATGAATTAGAACACTCTTAGCTATTGACATAGGTTTACATAGTGTATCACACGCAAAAGTCTACCTCCTTCTACCGAGCGTTTCAAACCTAAAAGCAATCGGATGTCTAACCGTACTGATAAGCTGTGATACAGCGAAACAGATCTGTCTGCGGATGATTATATATACATATATATAAAATAATGTCATGTAGATAAAAACAGATCCTATTAATATTAATCTAGTTAATATTAAAATGATCCTGGTAGAGTGCTCGATGTAAATAGTGTTATCTTTTTACATGGTATGTTGTTCTTTTTTCATGTAAACTTCTGGATATGATTTTCTTTCCTTGAATTCTGTACGATATTTGCATAGTAAATGATTGTTGTCGCTGAAGAAATGAGGTTTTTCCTCACTGAAATGACTTTACGGTATGTAATTTTTGGAGTTATATTTGAATATATATATATATATATATATATATATATATATATATATATATATATATATATATATATATAATGCCAGGTAAAGAAGATCCAAGTTTACGATTCTTAGTTCTTTGCCATTCACCTTTTTAGGAAGAGTGCTCGATGCAATAAATATTATAGATCTTAATATAATCATATAATTATGAATTAAATCTATATTGCGACATAGAAATTTCTATGTCAACATATTATATATATAATATCTTGGAGATAAAAGCGGATCCTATTAATATTAATCTTATTAATATTTAAAATGATCCTGGTAGAAGTCTCTATGAAAATATTATCTATATATCTACTAGAGGGGTCAATGTAAATAGTGTTATTTACCTGGTAATTTGTTTTTCTTTAATGAACACTTATAGTTATGGTTTTGTTTTCTTGAATTTCATACTGTATTTGCATAATAAATGAATTTTGCAGCTGAGAAAGTCAGTTTTTTCCACTCTGAAATGGTCGCATAGCATTTAGTTTTCGGAGTTTTATTTGAATATATATATATATATATATATATATATATATATATATATATATACTTATGTAATATTTATAACAAATTGCATATATTCATATTTATATACATACACATTTTACAGACACACAGGCACACACAGGCACACACACACACACACACACACACACACACACATATATATATATATATATTTATAAGACCTGACAAATACGATCCAAGGCTTTACAATTTGTTTGTTCCTTGGCATTCACTTTTTTATGAAAAGTGCTCATTACAAATAATAGTGTAGATCTTAATATAATCATATAATCATAAATTAAAAATATATTGCGGCACATACATATCTTTTGTTTCGAAATTATATATATATATATATATATATAGAGAGAGAGAGAGAGAGAAAGAGTGAGAGAGAGAGAGACAGCATAAACATCTTTGAACTAGGACAAAGGAAGACAGAATATAGCTTTGAGTGGTTTTCAGCATAGTTTGCAAAGAGAATTTCCGAAGTAGATTGAAAAAGTTACAATATTGCACATTTGAAAAATCTTACCAGGAAATTTCGTTCTAAATTCACCTATCTATGGTAATTGTTAACAGACACAAATTTATAATTCATATTCTCTAGCAAAGGGCTCCATCTCGTTGCAACCGCTGTAATGGCGAGGTCCGAACAGGGAAATCAATAAAATTATCAACTTTTTAATTTTCTACAGGACCATAATGTGTTTTTTCCATCACAACCTATACATCCACTCATAAAAATATACTTCCCCCACCCACCTGCTAATACAGTTATGCATAATTACAAATGTAAGTTCGCTGTGTACTATAATCAGAGGTTAGAGTCTAGGTTTGATCAACACGTACCAGCAATGATCTCTCGACGGCAGCATGAACATACGCTAGTTAATATTTCCCCTTCTACAATTGCATAACATAAATAATCCAAGGCATGCTTTGTCTTTTATCGGGTATACTTTCACAATTATCAAAAGAGCTTATTCAAATTACCATGCCAAAATGATTGAGACCATTTATATTATACCTAAAAAACCTTCTCTTAGAAAATGTATGTTTTATGTGTAAAAATGTGATTTGTTTGTTATATATACTGCAATAATCTGGTGGCATTTTTCTCTGCATGTTAATTGTAGAGCACATATTGATATGTTTTGATCTCAATTGATTCTGAAGTAGAAACGATAAGCGATTAGCTAATTTTTGTTGTTATATTTTTTGATCCGCCACTTGACCATGAGTAAATGTTTTTCTCATCCTTGACCTTGCCTCGAATTTGTTTATATTAATTTTTGCCTTTATGTATCTATAAAAATTTAAAAATGTCCGTTTTCAAAGGCCAAACTAAATTGTATATCTCCTAACAGGTATAGATAAAGATGCAAATAACACATCAGTACCAACAAATTAACGATAATTGGTAGTTTTTAATTCATGGTTAAAGCTACACATCTCAAAAGATACAGGTTCAGAGAATCTGACATCAATCTTGTTTCCAGACAGTAAGTCATATGGCTTCCGTCAGACAAAGCATATTTTACCTTCGAAAATAGAAACTTAATATATAGATGATAACCTAGCTATTGGACGTTTCTTTTAAGTCAGTGCTACCGTCTGTTAAATTTTATAAAATCTTTTTATTAAAACACTTGTGAGGAAAATATTTTAAGTCCACCAGCTGTTATGTTTCTTTCATGTATTGACTGGCCTTTTCTGTTAATAGAAATAGAGTGGGAAGTTTTACGGGATCTCCCTTATTTCTATGATTATGGACTCGACTTCAGTATACATATACTCCTGCCATAGAGAGATCAGGATCCTATCCGTGAGAACCGATGAGATCCGTAAGTTACCGAACGATACCGAAGTTTTATCAGAGAATACCGCATCAGTAGTCATAGTAGCTCGGGGCTCCACTCAGCCAGAATAGTATTACACAGCACCCGTCAGTTCTGACGTGGACATATTAATTCTAGGACGGCTTCACTTCAAAACTTGTATATATATATTTTTCGTACTAATGTTATTTCTGGATCACTAACCTGCGTTCACGTTTGCATATTTACTTTTAATACAACTTATTTTTCTATCTCAAATATTTGGTTTGTTGTCATTATTTTATGCGGTTCCTCAATCAGAATCCACAACAGGATGTTAATTTTGTAATTATTTTCTCTTCGATTTAGATTTGTTTTCTATTTTAGTTGTTAATTACATGACTTCGTGAGAGTTATGGGAGAGAAAAAGTGCGAGATATAGTTCGTTGTTTTTATGGACTTTCAAAGCAAAAAAGGTAATTTTCTTCAATAACTAATTGTTGATTTGAGTTCAGCATATTCATTTGCACTGTAATAATGCTATTTTGGATGAATTTGAAGGTGGGAAAGCCGTCATCACCTAAAACTAACATTTACCGGATAAGTTTCCCACACAAGACTTTTATTTCTTTTAAGTATTTGACATCCTTCCTTTCCGTTTTTATATCTGTTACTGAATAAACATGCATCTCTAGATAATGAACAAACTGAGATAGATAGATAGATAGATAGATAGATAGATAGATAGATAGCTAGATAGATACGAACAAACTGAGATAGATAGATAGATAGATAGATAGATAAATAAATAAATAAATAAATAAATAAGAAAAAAGGGACCATTTAGAAACATACTGACAAGTAGAATTATCAATGATTAGTACTATAGGCCGGCGTTGCTCGGGTGTAATAAAAGCTTTAAAACTAATCCATGGTCCTGGTTCATTCGTGGTTCATTCTTCCTTCCTTCTCGCAAATTATAACTAAAAGTCTTTCTTTATTTTAACAATTTTCTCTCCTTCTCTTTTCTTGTTCTTTTTTCCCTTTCCCTTTCTAGATGAACATTTATACTCCAATATCAGTTTCTTATGTCATTCATTTCTCGTTTCCTTGTCTAACCCCCGCTCTTAACCGATCTATAAATTCTTACGATATATCTTGTTCTCTCTTCACTTTTTTCTCTAAAATCTTTCAATTTCACTATTTATTACATTGTTTCATTTGTTGTTTACATCTTCGCCACTTTGCTTTCATATTTCTCCCGTTTTTTCATTCCAGTTTTTGTCCTCGTCTCTCTTGTGTTCTCTTTCAAGTAACCGTCAGTTTATATCTCTATTCAATTTTATCCCTGCTATCAATGTCTTTGTCATTAGATTCATTTACTAATGCATTCCCTCTCCTATAAATTAATTTATGTTTATAATATCCCTGAGTTATTTCTCTTTCTTTCCTTTAACATCTCGCTCCTGGGTTCAGAAACCGGTAAAGTATTCTTCCCAGCATTGGCTCTCAAAATATGCAAATTCTTTCTGACTAGGGGCACTTCGCCTCTTTTTACTATTTTACTATTATAAATTCCCAAACACTCGGTCTTTATTTTTTGTTTTTCCAGGATAGAAACAGGAGAGTGGCTTTTTGAACTCCATTTTGTTTTTATCTCATTCGAAATCCATTTCTAAACAATTCCAGAACTCTTGCAGAATGGCACCGAAATTTGTAAAAGCCGTGAAAACCCTTAATGTAAAAATATCTTTTTAAAATCTTCACCTCAACCATAAAAGTATAAGTATTCCATAACCTAACCATAAAACGCCATGTCTAAGAATACTTGTGGCAATTTTTATTATTTTTGCCATTCAATTACCGTTATGTGCAAGTTTTCTTATCAATGTGTGTAATCCCCTCCATAAAAAAAACCGTGTCAGTTGAAAGTGATATGCGTCTGTGTTTAACATTAAAATAGTTTCCAGATAGAATTATCTTTTAAAAGAGGTTCACTCCTGCATTTCATTGAAAGCCTGTAAATATATATTAAATGCAATTAATAAATAATATCAGATAAAATATAATATATTCTTCCATGTTCTATAGTAGCCATATATATACTACTAGCAGTATAGCCAGGCGTTGCTCTGGTGTAATGAAAGCTTTAAAACTAAACCATGGTCCGGGAGCTCAGACTCAACCTAAAGAATATTTGTGTGAAATTTGGTGTGAATCGGATAAAAATTGTGGATTTGTATAAAGGACATACCGACAGATAAACAGACACACACACAATCATCTTGCCTTTATATATATATATATATATATAGTCATCCGTCCGGTAGAAGAAGGCAGGCTTTTTTGCGCGTATAAACACGCCCAATCGCTAGAGTGCTCCAATACATTATGGAATGAGCGATGCGTATATGCCGGATTAGCTATATATATTCTGAATATCGTTTCTTATGTCTTTGTCTATGAGTGCATCAAACTTGATTAAAATCGGACCACTCCTTCTATAATCCAATTTTTCGATTCTCGATTTTCGATATTTATCGGGGGTACCTCGACACAAAATCTAGCTAAGAACACTCGCAGACGCTTATAGTACAATTGTGTAAATGTTTAAAAAAATCGGTTCGGCCGTTTCGGAGTCACACACACACACAGATAAACTTCCATTTATAAATAAGTTTAGATATTCTATTGAAAGGCTTAATATAAAAAACTGTTTCATTCAGATTCTTCTTTGCAATGTTTTTTTCTTTCTGTCAGTCTCTTTTTTTTTCTAGTCTTTCACTCGCAGTTTCTATCGCGTGCACTCTCTTTCTTTCTACTGCTGTGCGTAATCTTATGTTTTAATTGTATAAAAATGTTTACCCAAGATTCTCAGAACCACATTTCCTTGCAAGATTTAAACTATTTCTGGTGTATGAATATCATGGCAAGAAGTGTACAGAAAATACTTTTCACTCTCAGTGCCACACAGTTCAAACAGCTTTAGGTTTTGAAAAGGTTTCTCTTTGTTAAGCGCAAGCAATCTAACGCAGATAGACGCTTCTTCAAAGATATTCGAAAGACTTTGTTAAAGCTATCAAACATGACACGTCGCCAAAATGAGAAAGCATTCCAACAGTATATGTTAGTGAAAAGGAAAGGAGTGGACAAGAAAGTGAATGACCGATCACGCCATTTCTGATTCGAAATCTCATAAAAAGTGAGCTGAGATTTGTTCTTCAAAATCTACATTTCATTATCGACTAAGAATGTTTCACCTTTTTTAATTATTTACACCATGACATATTAAATTTAGAGCATATAGATTTAGAAATATCTCTTTATTTTCTAATACCGTATTTTTGGGTATAAGACGTACATTTTACTCACAAAGTTCATTTTAAAATCTCCTTGAGGGCCTGTAAGTAACGGATTTTTTTTTATAAGCGTTTCACCCCGAGCAAGGCATGTCACGGCCACTACTGCGCAGGGGGCTACATAGAGTAGAGAAAGGATGATTAAATATAGGAAATGTCAGAAGGTGGGTGATAGGCGGGTAAGGATACCGAGAATGAGGGTTGGGTAGATGAGAGTGTTCTGAGAATAATTGGGAGTTAGTGTGATAGGAGGTGTCTATTGACCCTACATTTAAACACCTGGAGATTGTAGCTGTCGGGAAAGCAGACTTGTGGAAGGGAGTTCCACAGGCGGGAAGCGCGAGAGAAGAAGCTGTTGGAGTAGAATTTACGGTTACATCTTATTTGTTTAACTGTAAAAGGGTGGGACCTAGTTGCTAATCTAGTATCTCGTGTAAATTCGTGCTTAGGCGGCACCAGTGATCTAAGCTCATCGGAGCAGTAGCCATGAAAGTACTTGTAGAAGAGGCACAGGGAAGCCACATCACGCCGGTGAGAGAGCGGCTGCAGCCGGTCTGCCAAGTCAGTATCCTCCTTACAGATCCTCCTTTGTATTTTGTCAAGAAGCCCAAGGAGAGCAGCAGGGGTACTCGACCAGATATGGCAGCAATATTCAATACACGGGCTGATGGTAGATTTGTATATGTGCAGAATAGATTCAGCTGGGAAAAACTTCCTGGCCCTGCACAGGGAGCCGACTTTCATAGCAGGTGGATAAAATAAGTATCAGTACAAGGATTAAGTCTTTATCTAAACTTTATCAGAGATAAGGAACTATTTACATTATTTACTTTGTTCGGACTGTTGTCCTCATCTTTCTTGCCATGTTTACGACGCTCCGGCTTTCTTCAGTGTTAGCAATTTTGAAATGAACATTATATTTTGATTACTGGGCTATATCATTCTAATCCCTGTTGAAGGTTTTTGGTACGCCTGTATAATAGTAAGTCATCCATGAGGTGACACATTTTATAAATCACCAATAGAAGGACTAACTAATCAGAAGGGTCAAAATATTCAATCTGACGCATCTGGTCTTCGTTATTGTTTTCGTTGTAGAAGGGACGGGCATGTACGGGCGAAATGTCAATTTCATACAAGGAGTGATTTTTGTAAAAATATAAAAGCTTTTTCGAATGAGCGAACATATGCTTTTTCGTTTGGGTTGGATACTATACCCAGTATTTATAATTCTTCCCTAGTCAACACGGGTGCAACAAATCATGTAATTACAGATTAAAAAAGATTATTAATTTTAAATCCAACATCAAGCTAGACTCCCACTTTTATGAGTTGGCTGACGGTACCAGAGATAATAATTTAGTTTTAAAAAGAGATGATGGCTGTAATTATTTACGCGATACTAAATGAAATATTTGTAAATGTGTATTAAAAAAGGCTTTATATATCCCTAAATTTAAACAAAAATATTTTCTAGGTTCAGTCTGCTGTTGAAACTGGTGTTAAAGTTAATTTTCACCGTTACAATTCAATGTTAATATAATGTTGTGGGGAGTTACCCATTTAATACTGGACTCTTCTTTGTCTATATTAACTGAGAGTTAATTACTCTCGAGGACAGAGCCAGAGCGACAGAGACACTGGTTTCCAGTACGACGGTCATTTGTAGACAAGCTTTTATTACTCTTTTTCTTTCTATCTCTTTGTATCTGTTTGTATCTCTTGTTGACGTAATATGTTCTTGATCTACCACCGTGTTGACTCATTATTTTATGGTACCATACCGGGTCCATATCATATACCCAGATGGAACTGAATTTAATATACAACAAAATGGACGTTTGTATTATTTAAAAAATATTACATTTTTTAAAACAGCCACCCTCGACTTAATGACTTGCCATAAAATATTAGGCCACTGTAATAATTCGGATGTTAAAGTATTACAAGGACACGTCACTGGAATGAAAATTACATCTCCTAAGGATTTACAACATTGTGACACATGTATTAAAGGGAAAATGGCAAAATTTAGAAATAGAGATCAAATCCCAAAAGCAACAGACATCTTGTTCAGAGTTTATTGCAACTTAGCCTGTCCCATTTCACTAATGGGTATAGGCACCTATTCATATGTATTAAACTTTGTTGACGAATATTCGGGACTTATTATGATATATTTTCTGAAAAACAAATCTGATGCAGTACAAGCTACAAGAATGTATTTATCTGATATTTCACCTGATGGAAAAGTGAAAATAATTAGAACAGATAATGGTGGAGAATTTACTTCTGATGATTATGAAAATTTCCAAATAAATGAAGGCATGAAACATGAGAAAACCTGTCCTTATTCTCCGCACTAAAATGGAATCGCTGAACGTATTTGGCGGATTCCTTTTGAAATGGCTAGATATTTGCTAATAGGATATTAGTTACCCAAAAATCTGTGTGTTTATGCATTAAATACAGCCGTGTATATAAAAAACCGTTCCTATAATAGTAACATTAAAAAGACTCCTTACGAGGCTTATACGAACTACAAACCCAACAGTGCAATGTATCCCGAAGAACTATCAAGAAACCATAAAGTCTGATAATTCCAAACGATGGATAGTCACTATGCAAAAAGAAATGGAATCCCTAGTATCAAATGATACTTTTGAATTGAATAGGTTCCGGATGATAAAAATAATATCGGCAGCCGTTGGGTTTATACTATAAAGCAAACTGAGGTGGGCTCGCCAGTGTATAGGGCTCGTTTTGTAGCTAAATGATTCTCTCAAATATACAGGGAAAATTATGAAGAAACATTCAGTTCAATAACAAACATGACAGCAATTAGAATTTTGATGCAAATGACCGTACATTATGGTATGGATTTACACCATACGGATGCTAAAGAGGGCGTATTTAAATGTTCCGATTGACTATGAAATATACATAGAACCGCAAGAAGTTGTTGGAAAAGGTAACAATTATGTATGAAAACTCAAAGTGTCACTATACAAATAAACTATTAATTTTTTAAAAGTGCACACAAACTTTATAGGACACTCTATTTACTAGCTATATGTACCTGTGTTATGAGGTGTTTTTTTAGTAATTAAGGTCAATTGCTCATTTGAAAAGCGCCAGTTTTGAGGTTAAAAAAAGAGAAGTCCTGATTTTCGTTGCATTTGTAAAACGGGATTCATTCTTGATCAGTTTTGCCGATAAACGTGAATGATAAATGTACTTAGAAGAAGTGGGGCGCGTTTTAGAGGGAGACTCTAATGCGACACGTTGACGTTGTGACATTTAACATTCTGTGAATTTTAGTGTTTTGCTCGCTGATAATATTAAGGACAGTTTCTTGTCCTTAAGATGCAACGAACACTGTTTCAAAGTAAACTTTTTAAAAATTCGCAAGGCGTCTACGCTTATGTATTAACTGATTCGACCTGCTGACAGATCTCTGGGAGCCAATGATCAAACCTAACCAACGTACTTTTTCATGTGCAAATGCCAGAAAACGTTAGAAAAATTAAAAGCGTAAGTTTGTCACTGACAAATTTGACACCATAAATGAAACGTTACAAATATTTACATTTTATATGAAGTCTCGAAATAATATCCATGGAATTATTGAAAGTGGTAATTTTCCGTTTGTGTTGTTGAATTAAAGTAAAAGTGAAAATTGGATAAAATTGGTCATTAAAATTAGAAAAGTAGAAAATTTTAATTTAGAACACTTTTTTTTTGTAAATCAATTATTAATTTGGTTCCTTATATACCTATGAATTCTCAAATAAATCCCCCTTCTCGGCTGTTGTCATCGGACAGTAGACTTCGTGATTAAAACGAATTTAGTCCGTGCATTGAATACTGCTGTCCTATCTGGTTGGGTGCTCTTGCTATTGTCTTAAGGGTCCTTGATAAAATCCAACGGAGAATCTATAATGTGATCGATCCAGACTTAACAGCTCAGATACAGTTAATTTCTCACCGGCGCAATGTGGCTTCTCTGTATCTTTCACGGATTCTGCTTCGATGAACTTAGCTCAGTAGTGTCCCCTATATATGAATTTACTCGTGCAATAGATTAGAAACTAGTTCCCACACTTTTACTGTGAAACCAATAAAATCTAAACGCAAATTCTACCCACCATCTTCTTTTCTTGCACTTCACGCCTGTGGAATTCCCTTAAGTTTACTTGCTTCCCCGACAGCTACAATCTCTAAGAATTTAAATGTAAAATCAATAGTCATCTCCTATCTTACTAACCTGAATCCTCTCTCTCTCTCTCTCATGCTCTTTTTTCTGAACATACCACTCTCATCAGTATTCTGATGCTTCTCTTACCCCCTTCCTGACACTCCCTATAATCTGTCACTCTTTCTCATAATTCTCCTCCTATGTAACCTCATGCGCATCAATGGGAGTAAAATTCCTTGCTTCGGGCGATATGATTATAAAGAAAAAGTCCCTAGGAAATGCCAGATATATTCTTGGAATTATGATTATATACTTAACGTCAGTGAAAATATGACTTACAATAACTGACAATTACTAAAAAGAACAAATCAGAATATTCCTATGTATGGAGATTGGAGCTATAAACATCGTTGATTAAAATAGATTCCATACAGTCTAAATAAGAGTAGCCGAATTGACAGATCTCTGGATAAGACCGAGGACACAACAGCAAAAGATATTTGATAAATAATTAAATATATGAGAAGATTATTTGAAATGTAAAGAAAAATAAAAAGAAGTCATTTCTGACAATATTGCATAATTTGTGTTTGGTTCCATATTAACGTCACTCAATTCTTTGCACAAATTGCACCATCATGGTACTTCCTTTTCAAATATAAAACTCGCAAATCAACTTCACATATATATTCTATTCTCAAATAATATTATATAGAAAAGCGAATGTTGAAGAATTTCTGCATACAGCAAACAATGCCAATCTTAAATATATCAATACAAAACGTTATAGTGAATTGAAGGACAATGATGGCAATCTGTTTCTAATGGAAAACAATTTGACCGACATCAAGAAAACAAACAAATGGGCACACAATGAGATAATTTTAACAATAAAATACCGGACGATCGTCAGTGTGCAATGTTCCGGCAGCTTAATGATGATTTTGCAGAGTGATTGAGCGACTTCCTTCATCATCTAACCCATATTACCAAGAAATAGCAATCAAAAGACGTCTCTCCATCTCTTTGTATACCTCCTTTTCACTGTAAGTCTTTCTTTTCGGAGTAGATAGACTAAACTATCGTCCGTTTCACACTCCACCCACGTCTATTGAACAGGTGAAGATGCTCATCCCTTGTTCCCTGTTTAGGATGTGGTTTCCGGCTTTCTCTTTTCTAATCTTTTTATTCTTACATAGCCCCCTGCGCATCAGTGGCGTTATCGCCTTGCTTGGGGTGATATGATTAAAAACAAATATATATATATATATATATATATATATATATATATATATATATATATATATATAACTGTTAATTTATTTGGAAAGACGTCTCTAAAAAACCGCCGAGTATGAACATGGAGGGGAAAAATGGAAACAAAAAAAGAAACGAACTAACCACTTGAAAATTAGTCAAAATACTAGTCGAAAGAAAAAATCCCGAGACGAGGAACCCAACACGTAAAGTGCTCAATACAATAGCAGAGCACATAAATAAGAGCCAACTTGCCCTGGTGATCCATTAGGTGAAACCTACGTAGGTGCGTTGACTCTAGGTTAGCTACTTACTTACTTATATATATATATATATGTGTGTGTGTGTGTGTGTGTGTGTGTGTGTGTGTGTGTGTGTGTGTGTAATAACGTAGAATATTTGGTATTTAAGTCAGGTAAATTCCGACAGTGACGAACTTAAAAGAACTCAATGTTAAATTAATTTATTTAATTTAACAGTAATATCTAGAAATTTTTTTATATATTCTTCATTGGTAAAACATATTATTTTTATTAATTTTATTATTATTATTTTTATTAATATCATTTATGATCATGTTTTAAGACTGTGTCTCAATATTTTATTCATCATTTTCTTATATATTTTATAATTTATTTTTTAATTACTATAACCAAATTTGTAGTGTAATACTATTAGTAGTTGTATTTTGATTTATATTAAAATATGATCTATCATTTATTTTTATACCGTAGATACATCCCATTATCTTTAAAACTAAATTTGATTTTAAATTTCCATATCATGTTTTTCTAAGAAAGCAGATGAATTGCAAAAGACGCTGGTGTCGATCTAAGACGTTGATTTTAACTTCCTTTCTCTTCATACTGTTCGTTCTTCTTTCCTTTTCTTTTTCGTTTATGATTTTTCTATATTTTAATTTTTCTTTCTTTCTTTTTTTTTCTTTTGAATGAGAGAGGATTTTTTTTTTGTAGATTACGGTTACAAATGTCTATTCTCGTAATGGGCGCCTGAGTATTTGTATGTGATTCTTTTCTGGATGATTTTGAATATTAATTGTTGTATCATTTGAGTCTGACAACCAGCAAGCTTTTGGGCTGCAAAATATGTATTACCCATGAAATTGTAGAATATCTAAAATTATATATATATATATATATATATATATATATATGAATTTATATAATATAATATAAATTTTATGATAATTCGTATATATATATATATATATATATATATATACGTATTATCATACTTCAATACCACCTGATGATTTCATAGTTCGTGAAACTCCATGCCATGCCTGTAGACCATAAACGTAGGAAAATATGTATACTTATTAATATATACTTAATTATTCTTCTTCATGAGATGTAGGCGATCATGGACTTCCGCTTGGCTCTGCCTCTTATCGTTCTCAACATTCTTCCTCTTGGTATCTCTCCCAAACCTCACTCTACTATCTATTTGCTCAGGCCTATCAAGTAGGTCTGTTGCTGCTCTCCCCTCTCTCTATTTTCTTCTATCCGATCTGTGAGTATTGAATTCTGCAGGTTCTACTTCCTGATTACATGTCCAGAAACTTTATCTGTCTTATTTATGTTAAATAATAGTTTTTTCCTCGTTTCCATCCTCTCCAACACCTCGTCGTGCTCAGTCCATTGTATCCTCAGCATCGTTGTGTAAAACCACATTTCTGTTGCCTCAAACTTCTCCTTCATCCTTGAGTCGATCGACCAACATTCACTGCCATACAAAAAAAACAGATATCCCACAGTAATCACGCTCATTCTTCTTTGTCTCCAATGAAATTTTCTTGTCTTTCAGTACGCTAGTTTGCTTTTGAAATGCGTCCTTGGCCGCCATGCAAACGCGTCTTTAGATCAAAACATTGCTCATTCCATCCTCTGTCAGAACACTTCCCGTGAATTTAAATTTCTTTACGTGTTTCCTTTTAGTTTCTCTGACCTGTAGTTGACATATATATATATATATATATATATATATATATATATATATATATAGGCAAGGATGAGGCACATATTTACGCTCTCAGACCCTGATTGAGAACTACGGAAGAATGGTAAACTTTGAAAAACAGTAGCTACTCTGGCATGTACGCATTACTCATTCAGTAAAATTAATTATAGCACTCTGGCTATTGGGCGTGTATAATGATAATATATACGCTAAAAAAGTCTGCCTTCTTCTACCGAGCGCGCATAGCCCAGAGGAAGAATTGGCGACTGACGCCAATTCGGTCGGGTTTCAATCCTGGGTTAAAAAGCAATCGGAGTCTAACCGTAATGATGAGCTGTGATACCGCGAAACAATTCTGTCTGCGGATGACTATATATATATATATATATATATATATATATATATTATCTTTTCCCAGCAAGTAAGATGATTATGCTACGAGAACGTAGTGGTTGTAGGGTGTAAAAGTAAAAGAAAATGAGAAGAACGAGAATAGTTAAAAAATTATATTACATCAAGGAAGAATTCAGAAGATACTTATCCAGGTAGGAAGTTCAAGAAAATGTAGAAGTGGAGGCTGTATCAAGGAAATTGAAATGTTAAACGGTATGACCTAGTTCGAATCTAGAAGCACGGATTAGTTTATATATATATAATTCATTTGCAGCGTAACAGTAATATTAGCATCCGGTTGCTTCAGAATTAAAACTTGACTAATTTGATGTCAGTCGGGGATTCTACCATTATGCTACGTAGAGAAAGGCAGCGTGTTGGGGTGTTATATACATTATTTAAGCAATATATATATATATATATATATATATATATATATATATATATATATATAAATATTCTTGTGTGTACAGTATGGACGGACCAATCAGAATAAAGCAACTTCTACATTGGAGAATATGTGGACGGACTTAAAAATAATCTTGGTGGGCATTGGCATTAAAATTTGGTTAAATTGAGATCAGCATTATTAATTAACTATTATATCTACTTTATTTTTTTTGCGAAATTTTAAAACAATTAGTTTAACAATTTAGTAAATTTTAGGAAGTTATTCATATATTACTCTGATTGGTCCACATTGTACATATAACAATGCCTCACTGATTAAAGGGGTTTTGATTGTTTTTAACCTTTTAAAACTATTGAATTTAAAATAAACTACATCACTTGACAAGACACAAGAAATGTCGAAACAAAATAGCTACTTTTGTAGTGAAACTGTAACATATCCATGTTATAATTTCTGAATAAATATTATTAGCTCTATTTTGTATTGAGCACTGATTTACAAATAGTGTTTCTTTGGACAAGGAATATTAGTCCACCCATACTTATATATATATATATATATATATATATATATATATATATATATATATATTATTTTGGCAAAATACTTACAATTACACAGGCTAATCTCTTTTCTACTCAAATATTTCCGTTAAAGCCCATAAAAATGAACTTTTGTGTTTATTCTGGTATTCTTAAAACCGGAGATTTCTTTGTTTTGATTGGTTCCTTCTGTCTTTGTAACAAGGCCTCTCTGATTAGGGGGTTTAGCAAAGCTACTCTTTTAAACTTTTAACACCTTCAAACCTGTAATTTAATTCATCACTTAATAAGACACGGAGAGTGTCGAAACAAATTGGCTACTTTTGTAGTGATATTATAACATAAATATGTTATAAGTTCTAAATAAATATTAAAATATTATTAGCTCTACTTTGTATTGAGCACTTTTTAAGAATAGTTTTTCTATAGATACGGAATATTATTCCATGCATACATATCCTACAATTGAATATATATATATATATATATATATATATATATCATAGTGTGCTACTTGCCTACATCAACACTGATGCGAAATTTTCTTGTGTGTGTAATCATATACACAGCCGGCCATAATCATTAGGCCACCCAAGTGTTTTAAAAAATGATATATTTCATAATATTTTTTAGTATTTATTGCGAAGTTAATATTTGTAAATGACAATAAAATGGTTCTTTTGTTAATACTACCACAATAACATGTACATCAAATTAACTTATAAATATTTAATATTTACGTATATTGCAGTTTCATAAATGAAAAACTGAAAAAATCAAGGGTGATTCGGACGAGTTCATCATTGCTTCCTTGTCTTCTGAAATTTTGGAAAGTAATAATAACAATAGAACCATTCTATTTTCATTTAGAATTATCTATTTGAAATAGTATGAAGTACATCATTTCTTTTAAAACCTAGGGTTGCCTAATAATTATGACCGGAACTGTATATATTCTTCTCGAAGTACCTGGTTCAACAACATATAAAAATACTCGGTAAAAAAAATAAATAAGCGGATAGTTGAATATAGTTATCTCGGGTATCAGAATGAAATGGTCTTGAATGATTTGTTAGGTTCATTGACGATCGCAATATCATAGTGTAATAATGTAATTTCCCATTCGGACATCAGATCACATATTCAAATATTCCGCTGGACAAATTTTCTAACAATCTATTATTACCAATTTTTTCCCTCTTCTAATGTACCTTGTTACAATTATATCGCTTGGTGTTTTCCCCACTTTCTGTTGAAGTGGAACTGGAAGCAAGTTTATTGTTGTTCAATCTTTCGGTATCTAAAGGGTTTTTTTTATCAACTGATTCTCAAACGTTTCTTTATTCAAACTTGTAACAAGAATTTTCAGAAGGCACGACTGGAAGTTTGAAAAAACTGAAATTTTCCAATAAAGGAAGATTTTTCAACAATTGTAAACACTTCTGGAAATAATATTATGGCTAACGAAAAAGGTAACTTAAAGAATGATCAGAAGAAATGTCCAGATCTATAAACGTACAGAAAAAAGGTAAAGCTGATAGGAACGTCACGTTCTCTTAAGAGTTTTGGTAACAGATGTAATCTATGTTTAACAGAGAAAAATTAGAATTTTGAAATTTCAATATCTGAAAGCAGTTCTCAATAAACGTAATGAATGTTTTAACATGTGTCGTCACCGGAGTAAATTTAAATTTTACTAATTATCGCCTTCTTCCATTTATCATCTGACATAATTTTCCCCATAGATATAACACCCAGGTCATTTATTTAAAACCGATCACAACAATTATAGTACTATCCTACCGTCTCACTAAACAGACATTACTCTTTTGAAAGACAATTCACAAAAAAAAAAAAAATACGGTTTATCATCTGATAATGTTACGCAAAATGCAAGTTTATGTCTTTTAATTTTAGTTATATTTAGTATAAAAATAAATAAATAATAGGGTTCATTAAATCTAATGATACCTCTCAACTGATATTAACATCTATAATATATTCAATGAAATTTTATTAATATGTAAACATAAAATTCAGCACTATTCTTCAATTGAAAAAATCCCAAAGAACTATCCAACCGAAGCAAAACATCCAAATCAGAATAAAAAACACATACATTCAAACACATACGTTGGCGTACCGAACACCACATGACATAAAATAGTCTGCACATATAAACTATTGACCACCCACAGTCAAAGACAATTTGCCTCTACACTTAAACAATACCAGCCTTTTCAAATGTGGATGCTGAACATCAGAAGAACATAACCATTGACACACGACCTACAAGACATTCGAAAAACAGCCACACTTAACTTAGCGTTATTCATGTTATATTATAATAAAAAGTATTATTTGGCAAATTTAATATTTACATTTATTATTTTTATTTGAAACAAATGTCAATGAAACGCTCTGTCTTCCTTCAAAGCTGTTAATTTGGTGCATTAATATTTGTGAATAATGGTATTTTTAATAATGATAAGGAATCGTGTCAAGGTTTTAAATATGTATAAAGACATTAATTAAATCCATAAAATAAATGTTGACGGGATGCCTTTATGTTATTATCTTTCGATTAAATCAAATTTTGACTTCAAAAAAGATATTTTATTTATTTAACAAGCGTTTTTTGTTGTTCTTTTCTGGTTTTTGTAGGTCCTAGAATTCACCTAGACTGAAAGCACAATTTATATCTATTTTAATAATACAAAGACCTATTCATCAATCGACAATTTTACATAATAATTTATTTAAAAAATCATCTTTCTGAATTTACGATCGATTGTTTGAACTAAATATTTGCATAAATAATGAAATAAGTAATCATCTAAGCAGATTTTTTCACATAATTTGATTGAAATCTAGTAAAATTCTAAATAATGTTTCCATAGATCTTTATATCTAAGCGTGCAAACGGATATCTCCAACATCTGGTCAAGTCTCACTTGATTCCAAACCTTTTACTTTATTACCTTATTCCTTTGCGCCAAAGTCTCAGACATAGCCGTCAAGATGATATCTCGCAATCCTAACTTTGAGTCATAAAAAAAAAAAACAACTGCGATTAAGCATTTAAGATAATTTACACTGGAGATCAGAGAAGTAGTGGCCATGCTTGAAACGCCTAGGATTCAGCTCTCATTCACATTCTATTTACTCGTTCTATCTGCCAATGTTTCTCTTCAGAATTATTGTTTTGTCTCCTGAGAGAGCTTTCTCATTTATTTAACTCCCACTAACCCATTGCGTAATTAATGCCATAATCGCCTTGCATGGTTGGTTTGTTTTTATGGCATATCAACCTCAGAGAGTCATTTATTGCCAACTAAATTTTATTTATTTATTGCTTGTACTACTCTTTTCTTTCAACAATTTATTGTTGTTTTTATGTTTTGTGTCTAGTAATACTTCTTTCTTTTCGAGTATCAAGATTCATTGGAATTTGTTTTTAACGGCAGAGTCCCTAAGTCTTACCCTTTTATTTAACCCATAACTGGAGGGAAGGAACGGGCTAATACCTTTCCCAAGAATACCAGTGCTTAAGTGAATGCAGGGTATTCAACTTGAATTCGAACTCGGCTCACTGCTTTCTCTTTCCGAGCCGATATCCTCTGCAGAACAACTCACATCCCTCACTAAAATTTTACAGCACCTGGTATTCTCAAGCGGTCACCCATCTAAGTACTGACCAGGATCAACCTTGCGTAACTTTGGTGATCAAGCGAGAACCGGTGTATTCAACGTGATATGGCCGTAAGCCCCTAGATATGAAAATTGTTATTAAAACGGAAGTATTCCGTGGTGAAAACTTTTGCTATGACATTATGTTTTCGTTGTTAAAAGAAGTCGTGCATACACATTGTTTATCCATATTTACAGTTTTAAAACTATTTTTATATTCGATCGACTTCATTTAGGATATTCCTCGTATCAGTCGATCAGTTAAGGGTCGAAAATGTACCTTCCGTTTTATGATTAGCTAGGCAGAAGCTTTTTCCGTAGATGATTATCATTTCATTCTGCGGTAGACTGGTTGCCAACCATGGCTATAAAACCCAACCCGTCCTGCTATTCAACTCATAGCTAGACGGGGGAAAGATGAACTAATGCTTATCCCAAGAATGTTTGCGTGTGTGAGTGCCACGAATTTAAATTGTATTCGAACTCGGCTCTCCGAGTTCTAATTCCAAGCCGATATCCTTTGCACTACAACGTACATTCCACGTATACATACTTATATAATCAAGCTGCATAAATACCATTACTGTGGAGTAAATTTACCATTGAAATATTAAGGTTGCTTAAATTGAGACCCTTTGAATCATTAAATATTGCGACTAAACATTCTTAAATGAACTTAATAATAGTAATACTAGCAGTATAGCCCGGCGTTGCTCGGGTGTAATGAAAGCTTTAAACTAATCTATGGTCCTGGAGTTCAGACTCTTTGAACGTTGGCACAAAAGACTAAAAAGCAGTAATTGTTTCCAGTTAAAGCGAAACAGTAGACTGAAGGAAAAATGAATGGATGTAAGTCAAATTTTGATTTCCTGGTATAGATATCAAATAAGTTTTTTTCGTTGTAAACTGAATTTTGAAGGCTAAATAAGTCCTCTGAACAAAATGGTATCATAGCTGAGATTAAGAATTACAATTATAACTTCTTAGAGCCAAACCCGAAGCAATAACTAAAATAAAAGGTCCCAAAAACTGATATGGATCAGACTCGGTATATATTATCGATTTTCTGCACTATTCTAAGAACTACACTCTTGAAACTTGTGAATATCATTTCTCATGTCTTGTCTATGAGTGTATCAAATTTGATTAAAATCGGAACACTCCTTCTATAACTCTCCTTTTTCGATTATCGATTTTTGATATTTATCGGGGATACCTCGACACAAAATCTAGCTAAGAACACTCGCAGACGCTTACAGTACAACTGTGTAAATTTTCAAGAAAATCGGTTCAGCCGTTTCGGAGTCTATAGATAACGGACACAGACACACACAGACACACACATAGACAAAGCTTCATTTATAAGTAAGTTTAGATACAAAATTATATCTAAGAGAATAAGTTAAAAATGTGAATAGCGAATAGCATTCGCTGTGAGCTAAAACTAATTTTCCTTGAAGAGCTGAACAAAATAGTTTTTTTTCTAACAATAAAGGATTCGGGAACACAACTGAGTAAAAATTTGAAAAATGAATTTGGAACCGTTAGAAAAACAAAGGACGAAAATTTGGCTGACTTAAAATTTTATCGTCAAAATGAAAATATTTTATCAGTTGTTTATTGGCGTCCACGTGAAGATTGTTTTGATATTTAATTATCGATTCTAATTCAAACATATCAGAATAATGATTTCATCCAAATATTGAATTTAAAACAGTTTTTGCCTTTAGATATTATGTAGATTGTATATATTTTTTCAGAATACGCTGTCATTTGAATGAAAATCTTTTCCTATGTCTTGACATAAAAAAGTATTTTGGATAATTCTATTCAAAATGAATATGCAAAAAAAAAAATCAAGCTAGTATTCCCTAAGATTTTAACAAATTCAAAAAATATCTTCAGAAACATTAGTCTTCTAAATAAAATCAAACGTGAAATCAAAGGTTTTCTCCATAATTTATTTCCGAAATTTATACATTTCCTCTATTTCCAAATTTAAATGCTTCAATGCAAACCCATTTATCGGATATAAAATTTCAACAAAGTTCAAAACATATTTATCAGCTAAGCTCTTTTCTTTTGACAGTCGATAAATCATGATCAAAGCAACACAAGAATTATGCCGTTTACAATGTAAACATTTCTTCTTTTGTTTGGAGTGAACATTTCTCAAAGTTTAAAGGATCGTTGCTATCTTTGCTGACGACGATTGCGGCTGATATGTGGGACCATTTTTGCAAGAGAAGCTATAAGACGGTAGGACCAGCAATTTTTTAATGTTAACGTGAAACTAAAATTAAAAATTACAGTTTTTAGAGTTTAATTATTATACTTTTTTACTGTGTCAATAGCGTTATATTTCTTTCTAATATCATCATCATAGTCATAATGATTAATATTATATGGGCATCGTTGCAGCTGATAGTTCTTTCAAATTCTAATACTTCATTGTAATTTCTGGCAGGTTTCATATGTTTTTATGTTGTTACCTGATTCCATATTTTCTCAGAACTATGCGGAGTTCTTCGGTGTTGGTAGTTACTATATTTACACATTACTCACATGTTCAGTCCGTGAAATACTCAGCGGCATTTTGCTCAAATCTCTTCACTCGCTTAAGAAATTTCGAACCAGAAATTAAAGCTGAAAATTTTAAGTTCAAATTATTTGTTCAAAGACCTACAAATATTTAGTGAATATTCCACAAGTATTCGCAGGCATTTCTTTACAACTTTATCTTAAATATTTCTCATTATTACTTTCACTGAAATCTTTTTTTACTTTTCTGTTTTGATATTAAGTTATATGAAAATTTTAAAACTGAAAATTTAAAAATATTGTTGAAATAAGACGATTTTACGTATAAGAGTTATTTTAGGCCTCTACTGACATAAAGCCATTTTTAATTACCATGTTCAGTCAGTGGTATTTTTAGCATCTTTCTGCAGAATCACAGTTCTGTTGCCTTTAGGTTTCATTTTTCTCAAGGAAAACCCAAACCATAATTTAAAGCTGTCAATTGTCATAATGAACCTTGATAAAAAATCTGCCGAGGCTGACAAAGCCAACCTTGCTGTAGAGGTCGAAAAGGACCTAAATCCGTGGTGGACTGGGGTAAGAAATGGCTTGGGAATTTCAATTCTTCCAAAACGAAAGCTGCTATCTATTAACCACCACAGACAATCGCTCCTACACCCCATTAGCATGGATCAGTCTAGTCTCCCTAAAAAGTAAATTACTGTGCCTCCTCGGGTTAACTCTCACAACAGACCTGAAGTGGAATGGCTATATAGAATCCATAGCTAAATCCGCTGTTAAGAAGGTCGGTTCTCTATGGAGGGTCAGTAACTTTCTATGTTGAGAATCTATCCTGTAAATATACAAAACTACCATCCACCCGTGCAATGAATATTTCTGCCATATCTGGTCGGGTGATCCCGATATCCACCTAGGAGTTCTTGACAAAATCCAACGGAAAATCTATAATGTGATCGATCCCCACTTGGTAGCTCGGATACAGTCACTTTATCACCGGTGCAATGTGGCTTCTCTGTGACTCTTCTACAAATACTTTCATGACTTCTGCTCAGATGAACTTAGCTCACTGGTACCCCACCTTACATAAATTTACTCGAGCAACAAAATTAGCAACTAGATCCCACCCTTTTACTGTGAAACTAATAAAAATAAACGCTAATTCTAGTCCATCAGCTTCTCTTCTCGCACTTTCCGCGTGTGGAATTCACTTCCGTTTACTTGCTTTCCTGACAGTTACAATTTCCAAGAATTCAAATGTAAACCTAGTAGTCATCTTCTATCTCACTAACTTCCATACTCTCTCTCATGCTTCTTTCTTTGCCCACTCCACTCTCATCAGTATTCTCATTCTTCTCTTACCCTCTTCCTGATACCCCATATAACCTGTCACTCTTTCTAATGACTTACCTCCTATGTAACCCCCTGGTCAACAGTGGCAGTAAAATGCCTTGCTTGGGGCGACACAATTATAAAAAAATATGAAAATTTTAAAATTGAAATTTTAAAATAAGAAGTGATACAGAAGCAATTCTTTCGTTTACGATTTCTTCGCAAAAGCACTTTTTCTTCGAATGCCCTGACACTTTAGAATGGACCTCCGCTACTTCTAATTTGTAGCTCTCAGCAGCTTTTGTCTCTTTACTAAGTTTTATTCCTTATTCTGTGTCAAATTCTTCAAACACTTTTTCCTGATTGTGTTCTAGAAATGTCAACTGTTTCTTTCACATTTTATGTATAAGAGTCGTTTTAGGCTTTTACTGATATTAAAACATTTTTACTACCATGTTTAGTCAGTAATATTCTCAGTATTCTTCTGCAGATTCACATGTCAGTTGCCTAAACCCAAACCATAATTTAAAGCTGAGAAAAGTCATTATGAACGTAATACACATTAACCTATATTCTCGTAGGTTCAACTTAATTGTTCCTGTTTTTATGCTTATATTGAATTGATATGGACTGTGAAATTTTGTCTAAAAAGCATGACACATTCTGCCACGTGCGTAAATATTTATATGAAGACAGGCATTCAAACCGTTGAAGTATGAAGGGATCATTTAATTTAAAAAAAATCAAATGAATAATTATCTACTGACTCGCAAATTTATCGATTTGGTTATTCTTCAATTTATGAGGTGAGTGAGGCTGAGAAGTGTGGCAAAAATGTTCAAGATCGATGATTAATGCATAATGATTAATGAAAAAATCGATGGGTTAATACATGATTATACCCGATTGCCTGAATGCCCCGAAATAGAGTATGACACGAAAACAAGGTTATCATTTGGAAGCAAATATAAATTTCCGTTTTTACCTATTTTATATGCTGCATGATTAATATGAAGGCGAAGGTAGATTTTGTTATCAGGATAAACTTCTGCTGGTAAATTGGATTTGATGCCAAATATACATGATTGAATGTTCAACCCTTTATGTACAATATTGCCAAGTTTGTAAAAGTATATTTAATAGATTAATTGGTCCCAATAATTTTCACATATATCAATAGAGTCAGCTGTTAGTGCGGTTAACATCTATCTATCTATCTATCTATCTATCTATCTATCTATCTATCTATCTAAGCCTTTTCTTTCTTTCTTTCTTTTTCTTTTTTTTTTAATCATTTCACCCTGAGCAAGTTTTGTGCAGGGGGCTACATAACTGTAAAAAGATTAACTAGAAAAGAGTGAGGAGTACAAACTAGTTAGAAAGGAGCAATAGAAAGCTGAAAAAGCAGGAGCGATGACATATACATAGGTGGAGAGAGGGGAAGGTTATACGGGGGTGGGGAGAGAGCTAGAATCCAGTGGTTAGTAGATGAGTATTGACTTTGCATTTAAATTTCTGGAGGTTGTTGCCGTCAGGAAAACAAGAATACGGGAGCGAGTTCCACAGGCGGGAAGTGCGAGAGAAGAAGCTGATGGAGTAGAATTGTCGTCTGCATTTGGCTAACCTGACTGTAATGGGTGGGACCCAATTGCCAGTCTGGTTGCACGAGTAAACACCTGTTGAGGAGGCATCAGTGACTTAAGTTCGTCCGAGCAGAATCCATGAAAGTATTTATAGAACAGACAAAGGGAGGCCAAATTTTGACGGTGGGGAAGTGGCTGCAGTCGTGCCACCAGATCAGTAGCTATCACATTACAAACTCTCATTTGGAGCCTGTCAAGAACACTGAGGAGAACGGCAGGGCGCCTGACCATAAGTGGCAGCACTACTCCATGCACGGACGGATGGTTGACTTGTATATATGCAGGATGGATTCAACCGGAAAAAAAACATCCTGGATCAACATAGTGACCCACCATTCTTAGCAGTAGATTTTGCTATGGATTCAATATAGTGTTTTCCATTTGAGGTCTGAGGACAGGGTAAGTCCTAGGAGGCGTAGTGTATTGCTCTCCGAGAGAATCGCTTGGTCCATGCTTATGGGAGGCAGGAGAGGTTGCTTGTATTGGTTGACAGACAACAGCTTGGTCTTAGACGAATTGAAGTTGACAAGCCACTTCTTGCCCCAGTTCACCACAGAGTGTAGATCCCGTTCAAGGTCAGCAGCGAGATTATGTCTGTCCGCCACGACAGGTTTCTTACTGGTGCGGGAGTATATTGTAGTGTCATCTGCGTAGATGCCTACTTGGGACTTGATCTCATCTAGGAGGTCGTTGATGAAAATAAGGAAGAGCGTCGGGCCCAGGATAGAGCCCTATGGGACACCAGCATTCGTGCTGTAGGATGAAGAGGCATGCCCATTCATTTTGCGGTTATTTAGAAAAGATTGGATTCAGGTCAAGCAGGCGACAGGTAATACCGTAATCCCGTAGTTTGCATAGGAGGCCAGATGTCAAATCTTGTCGAAAGAGTTGAAGATGTCCAGAGCAACCGCGCGAGCCTCGTCAGACTCATCAAGGGCCTGTAGCATGTACTCCGTTACGGTTGTTAGCAGGTCGGCCGTGGACCTTGCAAAGCGGAAGCCATATTGCCTGTCAGAGAAGAGTTTGTGGGCAGTGAGATGATGAACCATTTCCGCATTGATTATGGCCTCAAATACTTTTACGAATATCGGTAGAAGACTGATAGGGCGATAGTTGGATCGGTCCGAGGCTTCACCACAATTCTTAAATACAGGAACGACTGAAGAGAACTTCCAGCATGTAGGAAAGCAGGAAGCAGAAAGGCAGTAGTTAAATAGTTTAGAGAGGACAGGGGAAAGTTCAGGAACACACCTCTTAAGGACTATCACTGGGATTCCATCGTCTCCACACGCATTATGGGGGTCGAGTTTTGAAATTACTCGGGATACTACTGTCGGGGTAATATATACGTCGTGCAGTTTGGCCTCAGTTCTAATAGGGAAGTCGGGTGGGTGTACTCCGGACGAATCAAATGTTGAGTTGGATGAGAATCTGCGGGCAAAGCACTCAGCTTTGTCCGCAGATGACGTGAGAACCTCAAATTCATGGATTAAAGGAGGTATTGAGGATTTCCTACTGTTGAGCACTCGTTTGCAAATCCTCCAATAGTCCTTGGAGCCAAACTTGCGGTCAGCTATGCGCTGACGCATTCTCTCAGCAAACAACCGTTTGGCGTCATTTAGCGTTCTCTTGCACTCATTGCGAGCAGATATGAACAGGCGCCTATTGTGATCAGATGACTGTCTCCGGAATAGACGGAAGTAATGGTTCCTGTGGGTAATGGCGTCTGAGCAGGCCGGAGAGAACCACAGAGAGGAATGAGTTTTTAAGCAATACTTCCTGGTGGGTATGAAAGCATCCATGTCAGCTTTTACCCATGACGAGACCTCAGAGGCACAGTCATCAACTGATTAGTCGAACACTTTTCCCCAAGCGACGTCGCAGAGGAAATCGCGAAAGGGATCCCAGTCAGCTTTTTGGTAGAGGTAGTATGTCCTATAGGTTGGGGGGCACCTGGGGGGAGTGAGATTGGAAAGAAATACTGAGAGAGACTACTGCGTGGTCGGAGTTGCGGAGAGGGTAAAACTGCGAGACTTGACAGGCGTCAAGCGCAGAGGTGAAACATATATCTAGTAGTGAGGAATGACCCGAGGGAGTGCTTGGGAAACGAGTCGATAGTAAGCCTTTTCTTTCTATCTATCTATCTATCTATCTATCTATCTATCTATCTATCTATCTATCGATCGATCGATCGATCTATCTATCTATCTATCTATCTAAGCCATTTCTATCTATCTATCTATCTATATATCTAAGCTTTTTCTTTCTTTCTTTCTTTCTTTCTGTCCTTCTTTCTTTCCATCTATCTATCTATCTATCTAAGCCTTTTCTATCTATCTATCTATCTATCTATCTATCTATCTATCTATCTAAGCCTTTTCTTTCCTTCTATCTATTTATCTATCTATCTATCTATATAAGCCCTTTATTTCCTTCTATCTATCTATCTAAACATTTTCCTTCTTTCTATCTATCTATCTATCTATCTATCTATCTATCTATCTATCTATCTATGCCTTTTCTTTCTTTCTAGCTATATATCTATCTAAGCCTTTTCTTTCTTTCTATCTATCTATCTAAGCCTTTTCTTTTTATCTATCTATCTATCTATTTATCTATCTATCTATCTATCTATCTATCTATCTATCTATCTGTCTGTTCATATCTATCTATCTATCTATCTATCTATCTATCTATCTATCTATCTATCTATCTTAGTCTCTTCATATATATTTGTTTTCCTGGCCTTATTCTAGTTCCATCTATTATTTAAAGATGCATTTTAATTTGTCATAATCTTTTTGAAATTTTCATAACTTTTTTCTGTCAGTCAGCCTGCAACTGGTAAGTTTTAGCCAGAGTGATCTCATTTTTTGAATTTTTATTTTATTTTTATTTTTATTTTATTTTATTTTATTTTTTTTTGGTTCTTATCTTTTCTGCCTAATTTTTGTTCCTGTTTTGTTACTAAACTAAGTTTTCTACTGGTCGCTTTTGTAATGCACTGCGACTGTTTGTGTAAATTGTTCTTAATTATCAAATTTAGGTTTAACTTATACTGTTGAAACTTAGTTAATTCAATCACACATTTATTTTTTTTTTAATTGGAGTAGATAGTACCTTCTATCGCCCGGTCTCACACTCCACCCCCTGCTTTTGGACAGGAGTAGAGGTGATCGCCTTGTTTCTTGTTTAGGAAGGGGTTCCCGGTTGATCTCTCTCTTTTTCGGTCTTTATGTCGGTTCGGCTGGAAGCTTTTTGCACTTGGTGAGTATGGTGGGAATGTCTCTTCATTCTGAGAGTACCGGGTTGGCAGTTTCCTGGTTGATGCTTCCGACTGGTAGTTAGGAGACCGAACTCTTGCGTAGCGTCTTGAGAGGCTGCTCTGATCACCAGTTGAATAATATCGGGGTTCCTGTAGTGCCATTTCGCGCATGGACGGGCGTCCCTGCATGAATTTCCGATGGGCAACCCCGAGGCCACATTATGCTGCAGGCGGCGCCATTCAGCATCCTTCACCTGCTGCAATTAACGACCATCTGACCCTACTCTAGACCTCTCTCTATCCACAACTATACCCAGCATGAAATTAAATAAACAAAATAGCAAGCCTAAACCAGCTAGTCGTAAATCGCCCAAACCTATCTGCGTTACGTTCACAAATATACGAGGTATTCGCAGTAACTTTAATAGTGTAGAATCTTTCCTTCTAACTAACTCACCCGATATCTTAGCTATATGTGAGACTAACCTTGACCCTTCTATCCCCTCTTCAGAGCTGTTCGTTCCTGGCTACCTTCCTCTCTTCAGGAAGGACTCCAACGTCCATATGCATGGGCTTGGTGTATATGTCAGCGAACAACTCCCCCTTGCCAGGGTCACATCTCTTGAATCCCTTCATCTTTCCTTCATGTGCTTCCGTCTCTCACTTCTAAGCTCGGTTAGCTATCTCTTCTTCCTCTACCGCTCCCCCTCCTCCTCTGACTGTAAGGTACTTGATAGCATCTCTACTAATATCGACAGGACCATTTCTTCTCACCCATCTGCTCATATATTTGTGTTTGGCGATTTTAACGCCCACCACACCAAGTGGCTTGAAAACTCAGCCACCGACCTAGCTGGGATCCGCACCATTTTCAATAGCCCAAGCTCTAACGCAAGTGGTGGACTTCCCCACGCGTTTCTCTAAAAACCCTAACGGAAGGGACTCTTTACTCGACCTTTACTTTACCTCCATCCCAGACTCCTGCACTACCAGGCAACTCTGTCCCCTCCGAAACTCTGACCACGCCGTAGTCTCCGTAAACATATCAATCAGCACTAACTCTACCCAAGAAAACCAGACCAGCAGAATATCATACTGCTACCAAAGAGCCGACTGGGACTCGTTCAGGGACTTCCTCTGCGACGTCCCCTGGAACAACGTCTTCGATCTTCCTGTGGAAGACTGTGCCTCCGAAGTCTCCTCTTGGGTTAAGGCTGGCATTGTTGCTTTTATCCCGGCCAGGAAATTCCAACTAAAACCAAATTCGTCCCCCTGGTTCTCACCCGCTTGCTCGGCCGCCATTGCCCACCGGAACCATTTCTTCCGGCTCTATCGAAGCTGCTCGTCGAATCAAAACAGGCGCCTTTTCACCTCAGCACGGAACAAGTGTAAAAAATACTGAACGAAGCAAAGAGGGCGTTTGCTACCAGAATTAGGCATCCTCTAAGTTTGGCTCCAAAGATTACTGGCGTCTCTGCAAAAGCGTACTCAGCAGGAACAAGACTTCAATACCCCCACTAATCAATGAATTTGATATTTTCACCTCCCCAGCCGACACGGCTGAATGCTTTGCCCGTAGATTCTCAACCAATTCGCCACTGGACTCGTTAGGAATACCTACACCAGACTTCCCACCCAGAACTAAGGCTCAACTAAATAACGTCCACTGGTCGCCAAGATAATTGCAGAACTTGACCCACACAAAGCGGCCGGCGGTGACAGAATCCCAGTCATAGTACTGAAGAAATGTGCCCCAGAACTCTCCTCTGTCCTCTCTAAACTCTATAACCTCTGCCTATCTGCTTCCTGCTTTCCTGCCTGTTGGAAGTCCTCCTGCGTAGTTCCTATATTTAAGAATTCTGGCGAACCCTCAGACCCCGCCAATTACCATCCTATTAGTCTCCTTCCGATCTTTAGCAAAAATCCATTGTCAAATCTGCTGCTATGAAAGTCGGCTCCCTGTGCAGGGCCCGGAAATTTTTCCCACCTGAATCTATTCTGCACATACACAAATCTACCATCAGCCCGTGTATTGAATATTGCTGCCACATCTTGGTCGGGTACCCCTGCTGCTCTCCTTGGGCTTATTGACAAAATACAAAGGAGGATCTGTAACGTGATTGATACTGACTTGGCAGACCGGCTGCAGCCGCTCTCTCACCGGCGTGATGTGGCTTCCCTGTGCCTCTTCTACAAGTACTTTCATGGCTACTGCTCCGATGAGCTTAGATCACTGGTGCCGCCTAAGAAGGAATTTACACGAGATACTAGATTAGCAACTAGGTCCCACCCTTTTACAGTTAAACAAATAAGATGTAACCGTAAATTCTACTCCAACAGCTTCTTCTCTCGCGATTCCCGCCTGTGGAACTCCCTTCCACAAGTCTGCTTTCCCGACAGTCACAGTCTCCAGGTGTTTAAATGTAGGGTCAATAGACACCTCCTATCACACTAACTCCCAACTATTCTCAGAACACTCTCATCTACCCAACCCCCATTCTCAGTATCCTTACACGCCTATCACCCAGCCTCTGACATGTCCTATATTTAATCAGACTTTCTCCACTCTACGTAGCCCCCTGCGCAGTAGTGGCAGTGACATGCCTTGCTCGGGGTGAAACGCTTATAAAAAATATATATATATAATTATATAACTTAGTTTCTTTCTGTCTTAGTTTCTATCTATTTTTTCCAGGTTTTATTTTTGATTCCATCTATTATTTAAATTTGGATTTGAATTTGTACTTATAATATAATTATATAACTCCGTCTTCTTTCTGTCTTTCTAATTTAATACGTAAAATTGCAGCAACTCCCTAAAGAGGATAGTGAATGGATTGATAACTTTTTTTCATAAGTAGCAACAGCTACAGCATGTCCTACACTGGTGAAAAGGAATTTGAACTGACAATTAATTCATTCTATATGAATCCTTATTTACTCATGAACAACATATTCTTGGATATTGTTGTGCCCTTGACGATTTCAGGAGCGCCTGCATTGTTCTGCTAGGGTCTCTTGGATGAACAAATATGATGTTGAAAGACCCAAAACTTGTCATTACCCCAAGGCATAGCAACACTGAAGAGGCAATCCTGTGCATTCATAGGAGTGTATTCGTAACTGATACTACCCACGGTATATATATATATATACACTACTGGCCTTAATCATCAGGCCACACAAGTGTTTAAAAAAACTATGTCTTTCATACTACTTTTTACTATTTATTACCAAATTAATAATTTTAAATGAAAATAGAATGGTTCTTTTGTTAATACTGCACAATAATATCTGCATGAGTTGAAATAATAAATATTTAATAATTACTTATATTGCAGTTTCATCAATGAAAGAATAAAGAAAATTTAGGATGATTCGGACGAGTTGAAACTTTCCTTCGTTGCCTTGTAAAATTTTGCAAAGTAATAATAACAAAAGAACCCATTCCATTTTCATTTAGAATTATCCAGTTAAGTCAGTTAAATGCCATACGTGATACACGCTTCGGACGATCATGTCTTGAAATTTAATTTTAGGATGAACAATTTGTGTAATTCGAAGATGATGTGCGTTGTGGTGCAGTGGATACCAACTCTGAACGACAAATCAGAGTGCTCATTTCGAATTCCAGTTGAATTCGTTGCATTCGCTTACGCACAAACGGAAAGGTATTAATCCGTCCCTTCCCTCCAGTTATAGGTTAAATAATAGGACAGATTGGGTTATTTAGCCTTGACTGACAACCAGTCTACAGCAAGCAATGGCAAGTTATTGCGGAATAATCTTCTGCCCAGTCAATCATGTTTTTTTCGAGATATGATCGCCAAAGCATGTATCACATATAGCACTTAACTTACTGACTGAAGGTTGGGTCATTTTGCCTTCCAACTTAATCCTATTGTGCTCTAAATAAACCTAAAATATTATTACTTTCACATTTTATCGTTGATTTTTAATTTCATTAGAACAGAAAATTAATTGCCATCTATGGGTTGTGCGTTGTGGTGCAATAGGGACCGTTTTGGAATGAGATGTCAAAGTACTTATTATAATGTAATATAATCTATAACTTCTCCCTCCAACTATGAGTTAAATGGTAGGACAGATTGGGTTCTATAACCTTTGCTGATAACCAGTCTACTGCAGAAAGCAATGGCAACCTACTGCGGGATAATCTTCTGCCCAGTCAGTCATATCTCTTTCGAGACATGATCGCCCAAAGCGTGTATCACGTATGGCACTTAACTGACTGACTGAATATAATAGTTGGAAACACGATTAAAACTTCTACTGAGCATAAAGTGAGGTATCGGTTTTCCATTGTTATGAAGTAATAAACTGATACCCCACTTATTAGGCTTAATATAATAATCTAATATAATCTATCTCTTCTCCCTCCAGCTATAAGTTAAATGGAATGACAGATTAGATTCTATAGCCTTCGCTGGTTATCAGTCTACTGAAGAAAGCAATGGCAACCTACTACGGGATAATCACCTGCCCAGTCAGTCATGTCTCTTTGGAGACATGATCGCTCAAGGCGTGTATCACGTATGGCACTTGACTGACTGTATTAGGGGGATGCATCAACTTCCATTTGTTTGGATTTTACATTTTTTCCCGTAACATCTTGAGAAACCACCTCGCTGTATTTTTCTTTACTGACAACAGTGAAAACATACAAAAAATGGCAACCAATTATTAAACATCGTTTCTTTTCTTTTGAAAGAATAATTTTGACAAACTTAATTACGGTTTGACAAAAACAGCCTTCATAAGCGGTTTTCTTGCTTGTCTATTCTTAAAACAAATAAAATACTTTCAAATAAGTCTTCATTATAATAGGTTTATTATGGGCGATGAGAAAGTTGAAGACAAAATAATCTGCGTTAGAGATAGTTTTGTCTAACAATGCAGTTGTTATAACGCCAAATAATTAGCATATGAGTCATGTACTTCAATAGTTTTGCCTGGTCGATCATTTCATATGAATGTCGACAAAATCGCTCAGAAATATCTAAACTGTCAGCTGTATACAACTACTTTCTTATCAATGATTAAAAAAGGCTTCCAGTGAATACAGCCTGAATGTTCTTCTTCACAAACAAAGAATTATGCAAAATGTCAGATAGCACAAAACTTGAGATTTTCAACAGTAGCAACAAGAAAAATATATCTGAAAATGCTATATTCAAGTTGTTTACTTTCCACACAACTTTAAACAAAAAGCTAGGAAGGACGCACCAATCAACACTGAAAAGTCTATTAACTGTTCGTGAACTTGAAAAATGATTTTGTCTGAAAAAGTCTTTAAAAGAAATATTTTATAAATGTCGACCAAATTTAGCACTTGATGCTAGTTCATTGAATGCGGAATATTTCTTCATAAGAAAGCGTCTCATATAGCTACTGCCATTATCAGCAGTTTCTATTTATCTTAAACATGAAAGAAATAGTTTTCTAAGAGATTTTAGAAAATGTAGCTTCAATATATAAATGGAGAAAAATAGATTGAAAAACATACTAAATTACTTCATGACCCGAAAATATAATTCTTGAAAATATCACAAGAAAATAGATAAAATCAATAGGGTAAAACTCGTCACTCCAAATTGTACCAGCAAACTCATTATTCATCGCCCTGAAAAAAAAAACAACTTTAATAATGAGTATATGAAAATCATATATCATTTTCTTTCTTTCTTTCTTTCTTTCTTTCTTTCTTTCTATCTATCTATCTATGTGTGGATGCGTGTGAGTAATTATTTCAGTATCTATGTATCTATCTAATCACATTTTGGCTGCCAAACATTGATAGATTTAAAAACAGATCAGAAACTTGGACATATAAGATAGACTGCTTACAGAGTTATGTGAAATACATAAGCAAAGATCTCGCACTCGGAAGTTTAAATTTACTTAATTCGTGTCAATTCTGAAACTCTATGAAATTAGAAGATTATAAGTTTGCATTCTAGACACTTGATGCTTTCTTCTTCTTCTTCTTCTTCTTCTTCTTCTTCTTCTTCTTCTTCTTCTTCTTCTTCTATGGGCCTAGTCCTTTGAGAAAATAGGCAATCATGTCAATTCTCATCTCTTACCCACTTGACTCCAGTCTCTAACTGGTTCGTCTTTCTTTTCACTCTTCTCCTGACTAAAATTATACTGTCTTATGTACCCCCCCCGCGAATCAGTGGCGTTTGCATTGCTTGGGGTAAAACGGAAAAATGATGTGACTTTATATTTGCCTATATTTTACTAAAATGAGGTATTGTAATTTTTGTATTTGTTTCTATGCTTAGCTAAATTAGATAGAAAATTACAATTGGTCTGTGTTCCATAGAACATCAGGACGATCTGCGAAAACAGTTCAGACAGCTCTTCCTAGGAAAATCTTTTCATGAAGTAGAACATGATTATGGAATGTATGTGCGCAAATACATGCAGCTGTGTTTAGAAATATAAAAGATAACTAGACCGCTAAGAAATATAAAAGGAGAAATAAGGTCATCCTTTTTATATAAAACCGCATGAATAGAGTCCCGCGAAGGGAAAAAGAAAAAGCAGGCGTAGCTGACCATAAAAAGAGGGAAAATGGTCTAAGTAGTTTCAGGTTTTTTTTTAACAGAGTGGTCAGATTATTCCGATGGATTACCTACTCATGCGTCATTAGGATAAACAGGAAGGGACATTTTGTTATCTGAAATATATCTTTCCATAAAATTAGATTCGTAGCCAAAAATAAATTACTCATACATTAAATCCGGTTCTTAGAGCATTGCCAATTGAAAAAATATATGTTTGAAATAGTTCTAATAATTTTATTCTTTCTATACGTTCCTCAGAATTTCTATATAATTTTTTCTATAAATATACAAACATATACGCTCAAATATCTCAAAGGTTGGGTCACTGTGTCGATCCAGGACGTTCTTTCCGCCTGAATCCATCCTGCATATATACAAGTCTACCAGTCGACCCTGCATGGAGTACTGCTGCCATTTATGGTCAGGCGCCCCTGCCGCTCACCTCAGTGTTCTCGACAGGCTCCAAAGGAGAGTTAGTAACGTGATAGGTGCTGACTGGGCGGTTCGACTACAGCCACTTCCCCACCGACGAGATGTGGCCTCCCTTTGTCTGTTCTATAAGTACTTGCATGGCTTCTGCTCAGATGAACTTAAGTCACTGGTGCGTCCTCAACAGGTGTTTACTGGTGCAACCAGAATGGCAGCTGGGTCCCACCCATTCAGTTAGGTTAGCCAAATGCAGACGACAATTCTGCTCCTGCAGCTTCTTCTCTCACACTTCCCGCTCCCATATTCTTGTTTTCCTGATCGCTAAACCTCCAGAAATTTAAATGCAATGTCAATACTCATCTACTAATCACTTGACTCTAGACCTTCCCCCACCCCGTATATCCCTTCCCTTTCTCTCCCCCCCCCCGCCCCGCAACTGTCATCACATCTGCATTTTCATCTTTGTATTACTTCTTCCTAATTGCTTTGTAATCCTCTTCTCCCTCCTCTAATTAATTTTCTTTCAGTTTTGTAGCCCCCCGCACATCAGTGGCATTTACGCCTTGCCCGGGGTGAAATGATTAAAAAACAAATAACAATCTATGTCAAAATTTTTATATAAAGTGCTACACAAACATTTACACAACATTAAAAATATGTTTCTTTAGGTATTTCTAACACAGATTAATGAAAATCTTGCAGCTAATAAGACATATGTTTAAGCCTTTAGTAAAATATTAAGATTTTCAAAAATAATCAATAAACATATCTCACGAAGAAAAATTAATATTTAGTAATGCACAAGTTCACAATAATTTTGTTATAGCATCTATTATTTTGTAGCATAACCGTTATTGTTAATAATGTTTAGCGTAAACCACTACGAAATCCTTGCATGGTTCTTGTCTAAATTTGTACATTCTTCACAACAAAATTACTTTAGTTCATGTAGGTTTTGCATGTTTTTTCTTTAAATTCACAGTTTCTGCTATTTCTATAAATTTTTAATCGGAGTGAGATCTGGTGATTGAATTTAGGACGTCTTCCATTTGAACTTAAACATGATTTTGTAAGCTTTGTATATTTAGAATCGTTGTCTTGTTAAAATACCCAACCTAGCGAAATTTCTAACGTAAATTTCTCTCCAAAATATCTCTATGATATGATCATTCATCGATCCTTCTATTATATTAATGTTATCTACACCTTGGGCACTAAAGCAAACCCTGATCATCATTGATCCGCATCCATATTTTATTGTTTGGGTATTACGTTTCGGTGAATATTCGGTACCTTTTTTCCAGACATTTTCACGGTATTTTGGCTAAAATGTTCAGATTTTTGTTTTGTGTAACCATAGTACACTACGCGCCATAATTATTAAGCTATCCCAGTGTTTTAAACAATGATGTATTTCATACTATTCTTTAGTATTTATTGCCAAGTGAATAATTGTATATGAATACAGAGTGTTTTTTTTTTAATACTGCAAAATAGCATGTGCATCAAATGAATTTATAAATATTTAATAATTACCTATATTACAGTTGCATCAATGAAAGAATGAAGAAAATTTAGGGTGATTCGGACAAGTTCATCTTTGCTTCCTTGCTTTGCAAACTTTTGGAAAGTAATAATAACAAAAAACTATTTTATTTTCGTTTAGTATTCTCTATTTAAAAATAGTACGAAATACATCATTTTTTAAAGCTGGAGTCTCCTAACAGTTATGACCGGTAGTGTACGTTGTTCCAAAATGCTGCAGTTTTGATACCTTGCTCGCTTGCAAGATCGTGGTTTTGCTTACAAAGTTTTTTTTTTAACTTGCAGTTCACGAAAAGATATCATATCAACGAAGTGAACGATTAATTGTGTTCGTATTCACTTTTACTCTACTTCTAATTCTCCCTGAAGTTTTTAAAGTATAACTAAAGGCTTGTTGCCAACTTTTCTCGCCAGTAATTTTGCCGGGTGTGTCGTTAACTTTCTAGGACGACCACAGGTTTTTTGGGGACGCAGGGAATGATGCGTCTTCCAGTGTCAAACTATCGTACCAACTGAACTCAATGGCACATTTAACTGACTAGATATCTTCCTATAACCAAGTCAATTTGTAGGAAGGTAACAATACTTTTACACGGGTCTTGATCAATTATTTTTGCTTTCTTCCATTTTATCGATGTTTAAAGAACTGTTAACAGATAAATCATAACGCAATACTTTTAATTATTCCTTAAAGTAATCATAATATTAATCTGAGATTAATTTAGAACAAAAGGTTTGGAAGAAATCCCCATTAATCCGGAAAAGGGCGATAACAGTTAGTGATCTTGAAAAACTTATCTTTCAGAACAAAAGAAATTACTAGAAATATTTTTTTAAATTGTAACTGAAAGTAAGACGGTCTATTCAGTCAATGGATGGCGAGTTTTTCCTTAGAAAGAATGAAATGATATTATTATGTCCTATATCTTCTTGTCATTATACAACATTCTTGCTTATAATAGGCATATAAAGTCATCTTCTGATCCTTATGTAATGGTATCTTCTACATCGTGTTTTTATTTTAAATATATTTAGACATATTTTCTTTTACTTTGACTACCCATCCTATATTTATTTGAACCGTTTATATACACATTATCATCATTGGATATTCAGTTGTGTTTTTTTTTTTTGTGGACGACTTTGTTCAAGTAATTTTTTCCTCTTCTTCTGTGCAACCAAAAACAAAACATGCATTCTAAAAACGCAGCAAGCAGAGATTAAGACATAGGCCGGGGCCTGATCGACCCTGGCTGGGTCAACCTGGGGAGAAGGTATGATGTTTTTAAAGGACCGAAACCGTCAATAAACCAGGGTAACATCACTGATGATTTGTCCTAACCGCATCTAAATGATGTATTTTTTAAAATAGGTTTACAGTTAATACAGGCACACGTACTTAAAATATTACTTGGACAGAACAAATTGCTGAAGAATAAAATCTTTATCACTATTTGAAACAATAGATTTTCATTGAAAAATATTTTCGTGTTTATAAAAGGTGATCAATTCATAATATATGCAATTAAATGATTGCTACTTGCCAGTCGAATTTGATGTATTCTCTTTTAGTCTCATTTTCATGCTCATGTTCACTCTCCCTGACTTGGATTCTCTCTCATGAACCTTTACTTATTCTCATATGCTGTCATTTTAACTTTATCTCTTCCTCTAATTCTGATACACAGTGTCACAGTGTCTCTCACGGAATAAATGATTTTACCTCATTCTCTCATTATGAGTCACTGTTATTATAGTTTCGTCCTTAAATTCTCTCTGCCAATCTATCTGCCTCACGTCTGGCTCTGATTTGCTAAATCTCTCTTTGTGTTTCTTGCACTAATATTTTTCTATGTCTATCTCCCACTTTATTTCACTGATTATTTTATCATTCTAACTTACAGAGTCTTATACGCATTTCTCATCACAAAACAATAATATTAAACCCACGTCCTTTCTAGCTCCTATCAAACTGGTAAACGCATTGTCAACGTTGCCCAATAAATTCTTCATTTTACGCAAGGTTTATAAATAAACTTGGTTAGGCTTATTATGACAACAGGCGATTTTTCACATAGAATTCCCTCTAAATCATAGCAATTCCCTCTGCGAGAACTTGACGGAAATACAGTTTTACTTAAGCTCGTATTTGACACTTCTGCTTGTGAAATAGACAGAAACCTAGTGTAGCTATAAATCAATAAGAATAACAACAAATGACAAAACTATTTCACCAAAACCTCGAAGTCAGATTGAATCAAATATTTAGCATTTCTCTAATGTCTCATAAAAGATTCTCTTTCGATGTCTTTAGGAAATAATTCTTGACACACTGTCTTTTTTGATTAAATTATATTTATAAAATATAATAACAACTTTTCATATCGAATACCAGCCAGAAATTAAAATGTGTACTTTCTTTTTTGTCACGAAATATTTTAGAAAGATAACGTAGGCTATTTAAAATAACGAATTCTACGTCGAAGAATGAGAGCTGAAGCTAAACGGATATTAAAATGTGTCGGCAATTTATCATCAGAGTAAAATCAAATCTCCAATTTATATTCTTTGCTATGCCCTCAAGATTAACAGTGAAAGCTGGAGAAGTTAATATTTTAGTTAATCAAGGCACAAAATTTGAAATAAATGTAATCTTTTTTAAACAGTTTTGACAGCAATCTATGAACTTGCCTAAGAAACAGACATCACAATGTTTGATATTTCTTAAATCAATCTAATGTTAATGTAATATTTCATGTATAGATTACTCGTGGGGTAATACAATGTTTCATACATGCAGCTCGTCGTACATTGAAAACGTTTTAACTTCCAAAAGTCATAACATCTTATTCTAGAAAGTTGTTATAATTCAAAAAGCTACTGTTACTGTTTATTTGCAGTGTTGAGGGTAGAAAAAATTGACTAAAATTATCGAAACTATTATGTTACTAGCAGTATAACCCTGCGTTGCTCGGGTGTAATGAAAGCTTTAAAACCAATCCATAGTCCTGGAACTCAGACTCAGCCTAAAGAATATTTGTGTGAAGTTTGGTGAGAATTGGATAAAAATTGCGGATTTGAATAAAGGACATACAGACAGATAAACAGACACACACACAAACATCTTGCCTTTTTTATATATATTATCAGTTTTCTGCACTATTGTAAGAACTGCAACCTTGAAACTTCTGAATATCGTTTCTTGTATCTTTGTCTATGAGTGTATTAAAATTCGATTAAAATAGGACCACTTCTTCTATAACCCGATTTGTTCATTTTTCGATTTTCGATATTTATCGGTGGTACCTCGACACAAAACCCAGATAAGAACACTCGCAGACGCATATAGTACAGCTGTGTAAATTTTCAAGAAAATTGGTTCAGCCGTTTCGGAGTCTATAGAAAACAGATACACACACACACAGACACACACACACAGACAAAGTTTCATTTATAATAAGTTTAGATTCAGCAACAGATAGAATCGTGGGAATGGTGAGTATTAGACAACGGACTTAAAATTGTAGGAATTGACTCAGTGACGATCAGTAAACTAGTGAGAAGTACCAGAGAAAATACGAATAACTTGTGAAAGGTATTTCCCTTTTGTATAAGACATAACAGATCCCTAATATTTTCTGTTTTACTTTTTAAATATCGGGGTAAAATTTAGCAGTAAAATAAAACGTTATATTTTACATTTCGCTTTGTTATAGGAAATATTTGTCTGAAGCCCTTTGGGAGTAATAAAATGTCCTTGATTGCAAATCATCCATTAAACCTTTATAAAATAAAACACAAACGATATTTACCGAGGTATCTGGAAGACAGGCGAGAAGTTTTAGTGCATCAATAAAAAACTCTGAAAACATATTTCAAACTTTTTTCCTTTTAAGCATCTTTTACTACCGTCAATAATCAAACAATTAAAACTTTAATTATATAGCCGAGTTATAAGTAACAGAATTTTAGTTCTCTTTGGAGTAAACAAAACTTTCAACGTTACATTAATTTTCTATCACTTGAACATTCCTTGCCATTTGAAAAAAATCAATAATGTCTGTTTTCTTGTCCTCATAACATTTTACGTACTTTTGCAAATCCATTACCCTTTTTATCTTAAGATGGTTCAGGTTTTGTCGGATATAGGCTAATACTGGAGAAATTGCATTTCTTTGTATGCAAACTAAAGTTTAAATACTGACTTTATAGCTTTAATTAATCTTGTATCAGAAGATAGACATGATAAAATTTGCTGTTCATAGATTTGCAACACAAAGAAACTTGAATGATAAATACCGATGACAAGCTGTCTTTGGATTCCTTCCGAACTCAGTGAAACTCTATAAATTATAAAACTAGTATGAACTGTGGTGATTTATTTATAAAGGACGTCATAGTGAGGGAACAGGACGCCACATCTAACAAAGAAAAAACTGAAGACGGTTAGCGGATGTAATGATTTACAATGTTTTGAAGAAAATCAAAGGCATTTGAAAAAGAAGATGGATAGAATGGGTTTAGTGGTAATTAGAGGAGGAGAATGGAAATTGGAAGATACAACAAGAAGGACCCACAAAAAGAAACCTTTGGATGCACATAAAAGTAAAGAAATTTTCAGGAATGAAATTAAGAAGGGATGAAGACAGAAATGAAAAGACAATATCGCAAACCACATAAAGAAATCTTAGAGTTGTCGAAGTAGAAATTATTAAGAAAAGCAGCGAGAGACTCAAGCAGAAAAAGAGTTAAATAAAGTGGAAAAAAATCGTTCTGAGACGATCATGTGAATGACAATCAATAAATAAGTAACACAATGAAGACATAGTCTTTGTGTTTTCTTGTTTATTTGTGCCAAAATCTACTTCCAAAGATTATGCAAATGCTTCTTGTAGACAGCGCCATCTGCATTAAAAGCTTCTTACATTCCCCCACTCCCCCAATGTCCTTTTCACTATAATAGTGGCACCTGTCAAATAGTATCTATTCCTAGTCACGCCTCATTGATTTTAAGCCGGGGATCAATTGGTGGTCATTGCTTAAAACGACCCTTTCGATTGAACATTAAACTGGGGTCATTGTTTCTTTTTGACTCGTGTACGAACGGATTATTTTGCCAGGTCAGGTTCCTGCCTAAAATACTGTAAAATCGAATTTGTAGCAGACGGAGCGTATATGTGACACAATGAACTGATGCTGCTGGCTTTGCAGACGATACCGCTTGTAAACTTTCTTTTGCTCCATTCTGCTCGGCTGTTTGTGCCAGTTATGATATTAGGCTTTGCTGAAAATGGAAGTTGAACAAATTCTAGAAAAAGTTAAGTATGCATGAAAATTGCTGTTTATAAGACTCGCTTTAACCAACATTTAAATTTACCTTCTTATTTCTTACTACATTCAATGAAGAAAAGTATTTCATACACGCTGAAGCTTAAAAGTAAGAATCCATAACCACATTCGTAAGAGGGAAATTCTCATATAAAAATATATTCATGAATCATTTTTCCTAAGGAAGTGAAGAAAACCAATAAGACCAAATGGTTTTCTGAAAAAATTGAATGAAATGAATACATTTTGATGAGGGAACAATAAAGGAAAAAAAAACTGAGAAGATAAAAATTGATGGTTGATATTGCATTTAATTTTTAAGTTAACTAAAAATTACTAAAGCGTAACATTTAATATAAAGTGAAAAGACATGACTGCTAATCTAGTATTGTGCTTAAATTCGTAAGTAGAGTTACCGACGAATATCACAAATAAGAAGGATCATCATGATGTAACATAAAGGGAAATTACTCTGGCTCTAGATTTCTTCTTCTTCTTCTTCTTCTTCTTCTTCTTCTTCTTCTTCTTCAATGTGCCCTGTCTTTTCAGAACGTAGGCGATCATGGCTTTCTACGTCTCCGTGTCCCTGGTAGTAGATTGCACGCTTTCTTCTGTTACACGACTCAACCTACGTTCCGTCATCCACCTGATCAGGTCCTTGAAATAAGTTATCCACTACTTTCCATTGTCTCTTTTCCCCTATACCTGACCTGTTATTATTAGGTTCTCCGAGCCCTCCTTCCTCATTGCATGTCCCGGGAACTTCAGCTGTCTCTTCCTGATGCTCAGTATGAATTTCCTTTTCGTTTGTATCTGCTTGATTTTAGTATAGTGAAAACCGAATGCATGGTCATCAGTAAAAAGGGCAGCCCACTATGCCAAATACAGGTTATGGATACTAGAATCAAGCAGGCACAAAAATTTAAATACCTGGAAAGTGTTATAACAGAAGACGGAAAGTACGACACAGAGATCCAAAGGCGAATTGGCATGGCGAAGGATGCATTCCAGAAGTTGAGTAAGGTATTAGGAAACGGGACAGTTTCTTCTCGAAACTAGGAAGATAGTACTGGATTGCTATGTGATGTCAGTTCTTCAATATGGCAGTGAATGATGGACGACATCATCAAAGATGAATGAAAAACTTGAAGTAACTGAAATGCGTTTCTACAGAAGGATGCTGCGAATATCATGGATTGAACATGTGAGCAATGATGAGGTCTTGGAAATGCTGGAAACAAAATGAAATTAATACTGAGCATCAGGAAGAGACAGCTAAAGTTCCTGGGACACGCAATGAGGAAGTAGGGCTTGGAGAATATGATACTACCAGGCCAAATAGAGGGAAAAAGAGACAGGGGAAAGCAACGGATAACATATTTGAAGGACCTAATCAGGTGGATGACGGAACGAAGGATTGCATGGCATAACAGGAAAAGGCATGCTCAGAGCCATCAGGGATAGGAAAACGTGGAAGGCCATGATCGCCTACGTTCTGAAGAGACAGGGCACATAGAAGAAGTCAAATGAAAGAAGGCGTATATTTTGCATTTTACTGATGTGTTGTTCTTGTTGAAGATAACGTTGTCTGTGTTATTTTTTAACGCAGCAAATCAATTTGACATTATATTCAACGAAGCTAATGTACTATTTAATAACGTTACTTAAATCGAATTCATCTTTTGAAATTCACCGGCATCTGGTTTAAATATCATAATATATAGTTATTCCAATTATTTCTGTTCTTAATGCTAAATTTCGAGTGATTGCCTAAAATGTAAACCAGGAAACTATCGATCACTATCGCTTCGTTAGTATTAATAATTTACTTCAAACAAAAAACAAAAAACATCTTTCAAGCAAAAAACATCTTAATTTAATTTTTGTAAAAATAATAACCGGACTGTCACTTATCTCTGAAACAATTATTTTTGAGTGCTTATGAGAATTTTTCGAGTGATTTACATGTAAAGAAAGCGGTGAGGTTACATTCTCAAAATTTTACTAATTCCACGCCAGCAAAGAATTTTATGTTTAATTCTGCCATCACTGACATTAGTAGAAATTGAAAAAGTTAAATAAATAATTCCCTACTTTTGCTGCAGTAAAATGTAATGGAAATTCCAATGTTGGATTAGTTTTAAGCTAAAGCCACCACATAGATAAAAGCCGAAACTAATCATATTTGCATGACAATTCTCTTAGCCACTCAGCCGTGTACCGGAAATGATCTGATTCAACCTTCGTTTAGCGTGGTGACAATTGAATTAAAACAGGTCAGAAAGTGCTTGCACTGAGACTGCAAATGTTCATTTTTTCTACCCACGATTTAGACAGAATCTGTCTATTCTACTTTTTGAAGAGACGGTAAGTGGCAAGAAAAAAAAACATCCAGAAAGGCCATGAGCAGAAAGTAGTGACTTTGTGTTGGCGCCAGCAAAAGCTTGTTTAAAACGGCTCCAAACTCCTACGATGTCGTCAGAAAAAAATAACTGAACGGAAGAATATATGACAGAAAGTGTCTAACAAGTAAGCAGAACGTACGGGAAAGTAGTTATTTTAGTGAAACATGTCTCCCCTTGCTTTTCTAATGTCAACGCTTTGAGGCAGGGGACAGAGTTGAAGCATACTAGTACAATACCGTATCAATACAAATGTTGCATCTCACATTATTCGATACATAATAAATTATTGATATAATAAATAACGCTGTGATTGGAATGTGGAGTTGTAGAAAAGTATCATTATATGTGAACTTTTGATACAAACAACATCGATGATTTGCAGAAAATGTCCTTCATTTCGAATACTTAAAATATTGAAATGAGAAGGATTGCTAATTTGATGGATGAAGAACAAATATTTACTAACATCCAAAAGTAACATGTCACTGAATCTAAACATATTTATAAATGGAAATTTGTCTGTGTGTGTATGTGTGTGTCTGTGTGTGTATGTGTGTGTCTGTGTGTCCGTTACCTATAGACTCCGAAACGGCTGAACCGATTTTCTTGAAAATTTACAGTTGTACTATAAGTGTCTGCGAGTGTTCTTAGCTAGGTTTCGTGTCGAGGTACCACCAATAAATATAAAAAATCGAGAATCGAAAAAATCGGGTTATAGAAGAAGTGGTCCGATTTTGATACACTCATAGACAAAGTCATAAGAAACGACATTCAGAAGTTTCAAGGTTGCACTTCTTACAATTGTGCAGAAAATCGACAATATATATATATATATATATATATATATATATATATATAAAGAAAAAGGCAAGATGCTTGTGTGTGTGTGTCTGTTTATCTGCCTGTATGTCTCTATTTTTTTAGCCTTTGATTTTAGTTTGTGCTTCGGGTTTGGCTCTAAGTAGGTATAATTGTAATTCTTAGTCTCAGCCATGATACCATTTATTCAAAGGACTTATTTAGCCTTCAAAATTCAGTTTACGTCAAAAAAACTTATTTGATATCGATACCAGGAAATCAGAATTTGACTTACATCCATTCTTTTTTCTTTCAGTATACGGTTTCACTTTAACTGGAAGCAACTATTGCTTTTTTAGTCTTTCGTGCCAACGTTCAAAGAGTCTGAACTCCAGGACCATGGATTAATTTTAAAGCTTTTATTACACCCGAACAACGCCGGGCGATACTGCTAGTCCCCATAAATTCAAAACTTTCAATAATGTTAGGTTGATATTATCAAAGTAAAATCAAATTGAAACGTCTGGACAACATCGATACAGGTTTGATCAGGGCAAACCGAAGATTTATATTTTCGGCGTCAATTATGTATATAATTAACTTTTATATTATTTTTAACCAGCTTTTTGTAATGTCACGATCTCGATTGAGGTCTAGTTTGTGTGTCGCGATATCTGTTGCTTCCATCCGTTTTGGGAGCTGCCAGAGGATGCCAAAAACTGATATCCGTGAACAGACCTTACTGCTTTTCTTTAACCGGTTTTCGGCAGGAAATTATAAAAAAAATGGTGATAATGCCAAAAACAATTTCCGTTTATAGCGAGGCAGCAGATATATTTTTTAAATATATACTGTTAAATATAACGGAAAATAAATGTCTATTATTTTTAATCACGAGCCGTTTAAACATCGTATTTTGGCTTTAATTTCAGCTGAAAATAAATAAAAAATTGCACAACTACTGGATATTTTTTATTATGCTGGTTCTAAGCTTTTAGCTTACACGAGATGTTACAAGGACGTTAACATAAAGACATCCACCATCAAAGATGATTTTACCTTGTGTTGATATAAAACATTTCTAAGCAACGATAACAGTCACCGTTTGTCAATTTGTAATGCAACTCTATGACGTCACATTGCTTAAGAGACCACAATGTTAACAGACCCATATGTCTAAATGCAATGTAATGTGTTATGACCTGAGTGAAATTTTAATTTACTAAGTGTGGCTGTTTTGATTTAATGTAGGTGGTCTCCAATATCTGAAGGTTCTTTTTACAGTGTCTATGAATAAGTTTTATTGCTATTGACTAAAATCTGTCTAATTCATATTTTATGTCAACCAAGATAAAATCATCTTTGATGGTAGAAGTCTTTATGTTAAGGTCTCTGTAACCTATCTGAAGATGGCTTAAAAAATTGCGTCAATCAATGCTTAATATATTCATATATATATATATATATATATATATATATATATATATATATATATATATATATATATATATATATATATATATATATATATATATATATATATATATATATATATACATATAAAATATGTATATATTCATCCATAGAAAATCCTAAGGATGAACGTATTTAAAAAGCGCTTTTACAATCACCTCTCATCCTTCAATAACAAAGAAAAACAAAACATGACATCTCTCTCCAAATACTTTTGGAAATTAAAAGACGAAAATAAAACACCTAAGGTTAAATGGAAAATCCTCAAACAAGCAAGAACAGCAAAATCTATAAAAGAACCATGTTCTCTTTGCCTTCAAGAAAAATAGAGATCCTTAAATATATAAATAGTAACACGCATTTTAATCAGAGGCATGAAACCACAGTTTACTGTAAGCACATTAGGGAACTAACCCTACAATCACGCTAGGAAAAACTAGGAGTTTGATTTGATATTCTTATTATAAAAGATTAAAAACTCTATAGAAAAATTCGATCTAATAAATCCTTAAAATAAGGTCTACTACCCACAAAAACATCTAAATAAATAAAATGTAAAAATAAAAAGAAATAAACAGGCTCCCAAACTATAATCTATAGAAAAAATTAAAATTAAAGGAAAACACATCGATCCCCTAAATTCAAAATTAAGATTAAAATACACATATTTAGATAAATTATAAAAAACGGATAAAATACAAATTTACATTTACCCTCTAAAAAATACAAGTTTAGATTTTTTTTATAAATAACCTCGCCTAAATACAAAACACTCCACACTTAAATAGAACAAATTACTAAAGTCTACAGCAATAACCTTACTTACCGTAATAACCTTACCGTAATAACCTTACTTAAATACAAAAATATTCCATACTAAAAAAATCAAAATTAAACGATATAAATAGGTCCCAAACTCGAAAAAGAATCAATTTACTATATTCAAAATTAAGATTTAATATACTACTTCAGAATAATTATATCATACACAAAAATAAACTGTAAGCACATTAAAGATCTAACCCTTCAATCATGCAAAAATGCTAGAAATTTGATTAGATATTTTTATAATAAAAGATAAATAATGCTCTAGAAAAAATCTATCTAACAAACCCTTAAAGTAATGTCTAATACCCACAAAAATATCTAAATGAATAAAATGAAAAGTTAAAAGAAATAAACAGGATTCCAAACTATAATCTATGAAAAATAAAAAAATAAAATAAAAAACCGAACCTCTACACTCAAATTTAAGATTAAATATACAAAATTAGATAAATTATAAAAAACTGATAAAATACAAATTTGCATTTACTTCCTAAAAAATACGAGTTTTGATTTTTTTGGAAATAACTTCACCTAAATACAATAATACTCCACACTTGAATAATAAAAACCCTATCCCGCTAAAATAAAAATATAAAAAACAAAAAAAAATACAAAAATATTCCGTACTGAAAAAATCAAAATGAAAAACAAAAACACTCCACCCCTATCACGTTTATCTAAGGAACCCCGAGGAAGGAAAGCCTCGCGACTAAATGAAAGAGAATGCATAAAATCTGCCTGGTAACAACAGACACCAATTAATCAAACACTAGATAACCACAACGCCGTCCTAAAAATTCTTAAGGTCAACAACACACCAAATTCTTCAAAAGTCTAACGGTCAACACAGATTATCAATAACCCCATCCAAACCCACAACAACAAGGAACCAAATATAAACAGCAGATGATTCCAGTTCTTGCTTATTCCTCCTGACGAAACGTTGGACAACCCAACGTTGAAACAAACATATGATTGTAGAGGACATATATAGAAAGAATTATGTACATGTTCTAAAACATAATATATATATATATATATATATATATATATATATATATATATATATATAATAATTCCAAGGCGTTCAACATGCATCTACAGGTCAAAGAACATATTTCAGTATCAGCCTGCTGATGTAATAAGAAAAACATTTGTGGCGATCTCAATTCCAGTCTCATCTGGGCCAGGTAAATATAACTGAAAAAGGGAAATCAGCAGGATTATTTCTGGACAGTTTGAAAGGATATGAAAATGCAATATTTAGAATCACTCATGATCTCGAATGCTTATAACAAAATTTGCACTCAAGATCAAATCTACTGATAAAATCTCACTTTTCCTTGAACAGATGATTAGTGATTAGTGTCTTTCATATTGTTCCTTTCACATAACAAATAAAGCTTCTCGCCTCAACGACATTGCAAACAACACCTGTTACATACTACTATTGACTGCATAAGACACAATGAAGCAAATCTTCTTTTTTATGTTAACGTTCAGGGAGCATTAATTATCAATAAGGTGATTCTACTACAACGTTTTGAAGTTCACGGATATTATTTAAACAACTAAAGTGTGATATCATGTACATGTCATTCAGTGCAGCTAGCAAGAAACAATTATTTTTGCCTTATTTTCTTTTGACACTTTCGATAGATCTCAACCGGCTCCAAGTATTACTGAGGCATCAGCGTGATCATTGTGTAACCTACAAATTTTACTTTTATGTAACGTATCACTTTAGAACATAGAGGATTATGAATCTTTACAATTTCCTCTGCCATGTAGCTCTTCATGATATTTACTTTTCTACTATAATTTTCTCATTTGAAATCTATTTGCAAGTGTTTTTCGTAGGTTTCTCGCACTTTGACAGTTAACCTTAGTATGTCTTTTTTGTGTCAACATCTCTAAGTCCTTATTCCTTGTTGTATTAAATAATTTCTGCTGATTCCAAGTGTCGTTATATTTTCTGTGAAAAATATTGTTTCTTAATAGTTACTCACATGCTCTATCCATGGTACGCTCATAATTATTCTATTACCTTATATATATTAACTTTAATGTAACTGTTCGTTTTTCATTCATTGTCATCTATGAGGATTGATAATAGATAGCAATCCTGCATACTATTCTTCCATTTTGACAAAATTTTTGTGTTTTTTAATTATTCCTTTAACTTTGAAAATACATTTTTACTATCACAGTTCGCCTTTGAATTACGAAATCATAATTTTTCTTTATTTGTTAGAAACTTTGCCAGTTATTTTTATATTTAACACGACATATGGTCTGTTTTCCTACATATTTTCCTACAGTTGATGTTATTTTCTCACCACTTCCCTGTAATAAATTTTCTGAAATTGCTCAGGATTTTGTCTGCATCTTCTATAATATCTTTGTATTTTTATACCACCTGAACGTCTTTCTAAACTAGAGTTGTGCCAGTGATAGTAGGTGCACTTGGAATGATAAAAAATGGAACAAAACAACACATTGAAAGAATCCCTGAAAACCCCAGCTTAAGAGATATACAAAAAATTGTCTTATTAAGTACAACCCATACACTAAGGAAAACTTTGTCTATGTAACGCCAGGGAAGATAGAAAAACATGAAATGGAGCCATAACAACACGCCACGACCTGCCTTAGGTCTTCCCGCAGACTTGGTTGGTAGTGCAACCATAGCAGAAATCGAAATATGATGAAAAATGACATAATAATAATAGCTAGCAGTATAGCTTGGCTTTGCTCGGATATAATGAAACCTTTAAAACTAATCCATGTTCCTGGAGCTCAGACACTTTGGACGTTGGCACGGAAGACTAAAAAGCAATAGTTGTTTCCAGTTAAAGCGAAACCGTAGATTGAAAGAAAAATGAATGGATGTAAGTCAAATTTTGATTTCCGGTATCGATGTCAATTAAGTTTTTCGTCGCAAACTTAATTTTAAAGGTTAAATCAGTCCTCTGAGTAAATGGTATCATGGCTGAGACTAAGAACTATAAGGAGTCAAATAGGTCATCGAAGGATAACTAACCTAAGTAAGTCCATAAAAACTTATATTAACCATCTTTAGTAGAATTAGAGAAAATTAGCCATATTGATGGCTGAATATCGGTTTTTGATCAGATTCGATAGAGTATCAATTTCCAATATCGGGGAAAATGAGTCGTCTGAGAAAATCTATTAATTTATTAAACTGAAAACTATAAATGTACCAAGTTCGAAAAAATTCTGCAGCAAGAACCATGATAAAAGGCTGAAATCCTGATATTGATCAGACCTGATCAGACATCGTGGTATCTTTTTCCAATAACGGGGGGAAATCGGAATAAATATGTAACCCAAGACCTGAGACAAAGCCTAAAAAATATTTGTGTAAAGTCTGTTGAGAATCGGAAAAAAAATTGTGGATTTGTATAAAGGACATACAGAAAGACACGCACACACAAGTATCTTGCCTTTTATAAATATAAATATAATCAGCGCTGGTCTCTACAAGGTTCAATATTTGGAAATATTTTATATTCACTTCATGTAAGCACATCCTCAAATTTCTTAGTTTGTTGATTACGCAGAAATTTGATGACATTCCAATCATATTTGTTATTTTCTCACTGAAGGACGGAATTTTTTCTTAATGATCCACAATTTGTATACGTCAATCAGCTTGACATACTTCTTTCTATATTCGAGCATATATATATATATATATATATATATATATATATATATATATATATATATATATATATATATGTGATATAAATTAATTAAAGGGAGTTCTTAACTTTTCCAAAATAATTTTGTTTTTTGTTCTACAATTTGTTGTTCCTTAATTTCAGTTTTAATTTGGTATTTTTTTCATTTTTCTTTGATATATATATATATATATATATATATATATATATATATATATATATGTATAATTATACACTTCATTTTTCTTTCGGTTAAGTTCCATGTCTTTCATATTAGAGAATTACCAGAACTCTTATATCTATTTTAGAAAAAATATATTTTATCAAATCATTTCAAATCTATATTTAAGATTTACATAAAATAATTATCTACTTTATCTATAAATGAAATTACAAATTTGAATGTTGTCTTTCAGGTTATTTTGTAGTAAAAATAATGTTTAGCACATATCTAGTTAGGATAGAATCGATTATCACCTTCGTTACACTCCAATTTCATATCAGTGAAAAAATGTAAAAGTAGTTCCGTCAAATACTTTCAAGCAATCCATACTAAAAGCTATGTCTTCTAAGTTTTTGAACGAAACGAAAGTTTATTCGTATTGGTTACGCTTACTGAGCCGATAAAGAAAGCTAACCATCGGAGAATCCATGCTGGCTTTAGCTAATTTCTTCAAGTATTCATGTAAGTTAGCTTTTTTAATCTCTTTAAACTTGATTTTATTATTTAATATTTTAAATATATTAGATATATTTTCGGAAAATTTATATTAAGGACACCAGATAGATGAATCCTGCTTTTTGATTAGGATTGGAAGACCATACGGTTCTTCTTGCGTAATGTTTCTTTATTTAACTCGCAAATCTATGAGCTTTGTAACAAAATGTCTGATTTGCCACTTACATATGAATGACAAGTAATGTCTATCATCTCTCGCTCTCTCTCTCTCTCTATATATATATATATAAGTATTCAGTTAGGTGATATTGGCAATTGTTTTTCCATTTTCTGAATCTACATTTATTCAAGAATGGACTAAAATATCGCTGACTCTGTAGACAAATTTCAAACTGGTAAATCCTTCCAGTCTCTGAAAATTCCTGAAATAACTACTGATCGCAACTGCAGTGCATGCATCGGACAGAGCTATATTTTGCCATGTCTATTGACGTCTGCTATGAGTCATTTGCACATCTCCGGCAAACAATAGTTGCAACAATATTAACATCTGCTCGTCAATGACTTAGTAAAGATACATTTGTTAATGACTCGACTCCAAACTAACGACTTTAAACGCCGTACATTTAGAAGTTCTGTAAAACTTAAACAGAAGTAAAATTTCTAGCTTTTGGCAATTGGATATTTTATATTTAAGAACAATTTCAGAACTTTCTATTGGATTATTTATTGAGTAACATCTCGTTGATTCAATTGTCGCTGGCACAATAAAATAATATGGTGGTTTATATTGGTCACGATATCATAATATTATGTAAATTGCATATGTATAAACTGTATAAATATTCTCAGAATGTACACAATGACATACATGGAGTAACCTACTGCTTACTTAAACCACTGTATCCTACATGTATCGATTCAGAGTGACAAGGTCTTCATCCTTTTTTATTTTTACGACTACAAATTTAAGCCATTATCATTATTTGACAGGTTAATTGAACGAGTATCATATCTTTACTATTTTTCTGACATTTTTACCGAGAAAATTTCACTAGTGAACACATGTTAAATAACCTTATCATTGTCCCGTACAATGTCCATCGGAATTAGAACAATTTTCTTTTTCCGTGTATTTGTTTTTTATTTAAGAATATGTATTTTGTATGCTGGCTATTATCACAGTTCGCAGGGTAACTAAAAGCCCCAGTCGAAGGATATACTTATCTCGGCCATTGTAACACAACGCACATTCACATTGGGTATGTGTGTTGTGGTGCAGTGGATATCGGTTTGGAACGAGAAATCAAAGATCCGAGTTCGAATTCCAGTTGAATTCGTTCCATTCACTTACATGTGAATACTACTGGGAAAGGTATTAATTTGTTTTTTCTTCCTCCATCTATGGGATAAGTTGAATAATTATCGAATTCTGTAGCCTTGGCTGGCAACCAGTCTACCGTAGAAAGTCATAGCAACCTACTGCAGATAAAATCTTCTGTACAGTTAGTCATGTCGCTTTTGAGACATGATCGCCCAGACGTTTATTACACATGAAATTTAAATGACTGACTAAAAAGGAGAAAGTGATTTTATTTTCAATTTCATTGGATAAAGTTAAGAATTTTGCAATTAACATTTTCACAGTTTTCACTAGAATATCAAGGGTACCCTCAACCCGATTTCACGTAAAAAAATCTTTCTCATGACAAACATGGAATTATCCAAATTTTGACTCCTTACATACTACTGCTATTGATAAACTCCCAAACGTTGGTGTTGTTAAGATCCTTAGACCTGAATTATCTCTAAACTTGGCAACATTATTCAATCCTTGCTTGAAAGAAAAATAATTTCCAAAACTGCAAGAAATCAGCCGTTTACCCTATTTTCAACAAGGCCGATCAGTGTTCACATCCGTCGTAATATTATCCAATCAACCTTCTTAATGCCACTGACTACTGATAGTAGATTCGTGAGTATATTATGAATGCCAAGATCGCTGTTCATATCACTCCAACTATGACATCTCTGAGTGGATGGGTTTACGCAGTCATCAAGTTATTTCTCTCATGTAAGTCTTTGAAAGTCATTGTGAATCGCCAGTTTTCAGAAATTCATGCGATCAATATTTGCTTCTCCTAACCTTATCATTGTCCTGTACAATGTCCATCGGAATTAGAACAATTTTCTTTTTCCGTGTATTTGTTTTTTTATTTAAAAGCTTCCCTCATTCACTTGTTCGGCCTTTGATTGATGATCTGCCAAGAGACATGAGTAAGTATCTATTTTAGATGATCCCAAAATTTATGAACAAGAGTTCCCAAATTAAGTTGATCGGCCAATTGCAGCTGATCTCAACTTTAAACTAAAATCAAAAAGCTCATTGGGAAAAAATGGTTTATAATTCTCAGTATATAAAAAGATAAACAAGCATGTCTTGTTTCAGCAGTACAGAACAGACCTTGAATTTCCAGTTGTCACAGTTAATGTTTCAATTCTGAAAGAAATGAAAAGCATTGAAGACTTATTGATACTTGTTTACCCCTGATATTTGTTTATATTCCTGAGATGAGGTGGTATTTACACTATTCTGTCTATTATCCTCATCTTCGTTGCCATTTCTACGATATTTCGGCCGTTGTAACCTTCTGCTTTCTTCAGGTGCTAGAAATTTTGAACCGAAACCTTTATTGCAACCACTGGGGTGTATCATTCTTATTCCATGTCCGAAGACAGTTTTGGGAGTCATGAGTTATCTCCCTCTAAGCAGACTCTCTAAGTTACTTTTTCACCACTGCTGTACCTGGTATTGAACTCACAACTCTTTGGGTCAATCACTTGAACTAACCAACGTCTATATTCACTATGTGTCATTAATGACAACAACTGAATTTCTGGGACTTATAAGCATCATCTATCATTTTTTATGAGAGTTCATATTGCAATTTTTTTATGTTAATGGTTTTCTCTAGCGTTTTTATTAAGTTAATGGTTTTTCCCTAATATTTTTACCAGAGTTCATATCGCAATTTTTGATGTTACTGGTTTCTATATTATCATTTACCAGATCTCATGTTAAAATTTTGAGACGAAGGTACTCCGTATTCAGTCAGTAACGTGATACACGTTTGGCTGATCATGTCTCGAACGAGACATGACTGACCGGGCAGATAATTATCCCGCAGTAGGTTGCCATTAATTTCTGCTACGCCTGATTTTTCTATCTCCCATCGTGTTACTGCCTTGCGATGTTCTACACTTCGCATATTCCTCTGTCGATTAAAACCAACAGAGGAGGACATGACTAAGGATTGTGTGTGTACGCCATTCCATGGAGCTGTCGAAAGAAATATAAAGGAGAAACAGGCCGATACATTATGGTACGTCTACAAGAATATTAACATAAAAAAATTGCAATATGAACTCTGGTAGAATTGGTTACTGAACATTAGGCTTATACGTCCCAGAAGTTCAGTTGATTTTAAGGGAACGTGCCCTAGTGGATATAGACATAGGTTAGTTCCATCTTTTTTACCTGAAAAGTTCTGAGTTCAATACCAGGCTACAGCACTGGTGAATAAATTACTTTGAGAATCCTATTAGAGGGGTTAACTTATTGCTACCAACAGAGATTTACACATGGAATCAGAATGATATACCCCAGTGATAATTTATATAGGTTTCGGTTCGAAATTCCTAGCACCTGACGATTGCCAGAGCTTATAACGGACGAAACTTTGTACAAATAGCAACAAAGATGAAGAAAATAATCCGAACAATGTAAATATGTGTAAATACCTCGTCTAAGAAATATAGACACAATTGTACTCATGTTACTTATTATCTAACTCACAATTTTCTGTTAAGTTTTTGAGGTTCAGTCGTTTTTGCTGGTAAAGTAAGACAACATTTAAGCTTTCACGAGTTTAGTTCTATTGAGTACTGGCGGATATTTAAGTGTGCGTTAAATAAATTTTACTCAATTTTAAATGCGGTTATTTTCCACCAATAAAACAGAATGCTTGCTTGACTATTTTATTATTATTTTTTTAATTTAGAAATGAGTATCTACTTTGCAATCTGTATATAATCCCCTCCATGGTCTCCACTATAGTCTCCAACACTGATTCTAAAAGAACGTAGGTATCCATACTAATGAAACTACTACGGTATGTCTTTCTAGTAATAGATAAAGTAACATAAAGACCTGAGTATGAATATTCCTATCAATATCTTGTTAACTGAGGTAAAGCACCACACTTTGCATTTTATGCTTACAAAACAAAAATTGCTTTCTAATTATCTCAGAGAACATCAGCATGGCTGAGAAAAATTTTCAGGGAGCCTCTCATCCATTTTTCTGGGTCTGACATTTTCCATTAACATGAAGTGGAAGGATTTTATTCAATGTATAGTTAGGTATGCAAGTTGGTTCTATTTGTCGAGCTGGGTAGTTTTCTTGACAAAATCTTTCTTGCATATTTATAAATCTACCATTCGTCTGTTCATCATATATAGCTGCTATATCTGGTTCGGTGGTCTTGATTTATATATAGCGATGTTTGACAAAATGTAGAAAAAAATTATGCAACGATATTGGTCCCGATCTATCACATTGGTTTCAGTCACTTTTCCACTGCGCTAAAGTTCCTTCTTTATATATTTAAAGAATAAGTGTGCATGGCATTTGTTCTTATGAACCTTCCTCGGTGATACCATGATTTTTTATAGTCATATCGCACCAAGCAAGGTATTTTACTGCCACTGTTTTGCAGGGGTTACACAGGAGGAAAATTATGAGAAAGAGTGAAAGATTATAGGGGGTGTGATGAAGTGGGTAAGAGAAGGATAAAAATGCTGATGATAGTAGAGTGTACAGAGAAATGAGCATGAGAGAGAGGATGCAAGTTAGTGAGATAGAAGATGACTTTACACATAAATTCTTGGAGATTGTAGCAGTCGGGAAAGCCAGTAAATGGAAGGGAACTCCACAGGTGGGAAGTGCGAGAATAGAAGCTGGTGGAGTAGAATTTGAGTTTAAAATTTATTGGTTTCAGAGTAAAATGGTGGGACATAGTTGCTAATTTTGTGGATCGAGTAAATTTATATAAAGGAGCTAAGTTTATTATAGCAGAAGCCATGAAAGTATTTCGAAAAGAGACATAGGGAAGCCACATTGCGCCGGTGAGAAAGTGCCTGTATCTGAGCTGCCAAATCGGGATCTATTATATTACAGATTCTCCGTTGGATTTTGTCAAGAACCCCTTGGTGGATAGCAGGAGCACTCGACCAGATATGGCAGCAGTATTTAATGCATGGGCGGATGGTAGATTTTTATATGTGAAAGAGGGTTTCAAACGGCAAAAACTTCCTTCTTAGCAGCGGATTTAGCTATGGATTCTATCTAGTCATTCTATTTTAGATCTGTTATTTTACGAAGTTAAGTGGAGTACAAGTTTAATAGATATGTCTCATAATTTCATTGTCGAAATCACTGTAAATAACTGTAAGTTCTATGCTAATATTTTCTCACGCTACTCGCTTGTCAAAATCTCTTCGAATTTACTTGTTTTGTTCTTTCTCAGACGTAACAAGATTAAAATGTCTCTCTAATATAGCTTTCATGAAAGCCTGGTGTGAGCATTTATGATCTGTACCTCATGAAAATAATCCAAAGTCGAAGAAGATCAAATGATTTTTAAATACAAGGAAACGTAATTTTAAATTTTAAAAAAATTGTCTTATATATTTATAACTATGCTTATAATATATTTCTATTACATTTTATTACATATATATTCTTAGTAAATTTATTTTTGTCTTGCAAAGTGACAATATAATTTTTAAGTCTTACATAGTGACTAGTATAGTTTAACATGGCTCAAAGTTGGCAAAAATCGGCTTCCGAAACCTGGTCAGATACCTCAAATATAGGTCGATTCACATAATATAATCTTCATTTATCCTTACATGTTTCTTCGATTTTATTCCCAAGCAGACTCTGCTAAGCTAAGTAAATATTGATAAGACTAAATTTGGATAGCTGTGCATTGTGTCGCTTATGAATAAAAGTAAACGTAACTTTGAAAAAAATAGAAAAAACTCAGAATAACTAGAGGTATATGTCAATATGATTTATGTCATTCTAAAAACTTTGGTTATATTTAGCTAGTTTAGGTCCATTTGGGTAGAAGATTAATATGATCAACAGCTTGATTAGATGCTTACTAAATCTCTCTGAGCATATGCAGAATTTTAGATTTTACAAATCCAGTACTTAGCCTCGGGAAATGCAGCTGGGAATTGTAAGCTTTAATAGACTTCTAGCAATTATTTTCTGTTTATCTATTTTAAGGCAGATGTATAACATTGTTCCCCCCCCTTTTCTAACAATTTTATAAATATGTGATTGATATAATATAAGGTAATTACTGTTTTGACACAGGCTCAGGAAAAACTGTATTCTTACACATCACAACAGTATTTTCCCAGTACTTAGCCTCGGGAAATGCAGCTGGGAATTGTAAGCTTTAATAGACTTCTAGCAATTATTTTCTGTTTATCTATTTTAAGGCAGATGTATAACATTGTTCCCCCCCCCCTTTTCTAACAATTTTATAAATATGTGATTGATATAATATAAGGTAATTACTGTTTTGACACAGGCTCAGGAAAAACTGTATTCTTACACATCACAACAGTATTTTCCCAGTACTTAGCCTCGGGAAATGCAGCTGGGAATTGTAAGCTTTAATAGACTTCTAGCAATTATTTTCTGTTTATCTATTTTAAGGCAGATGTATAACATTGTTTCCCCCCCCTTTTCTAACAATTTTATAAATATGTGATTGATATAATATAAGGTAATTACTGTTTTGACACAGGCTCAGGAAAAACTGTATTCTTACACATCACAACAGTATTTTCCCATAAGTTATATTAACACACTCAACTAAAATACGATTTATTTGCCGAATAAACTTTTCGAATATCTGTCAATAAAGCCAGCTACAGTGGAAAGCAAACGAAAGCAAATCTGCCTACATTCCAAGAGGGTTCACTTATATGACCTTATATTAAATCAGAATACTTGTGCCCAAAAGATAAAAATATTTAATATTTTGAATCTCACTCGGTTCCTTGACATTTGCTTGGCTCACGCGGTTTCTATTCATTTGCTTGGTTTATAAGAGTCTATCCTATCCGACAAAACATCCTTATGGAATTGAATAGAAATAGTAAGAGCATTTAATAAGTATTACAGCAGGCTCATCGATAAAAGAACCCCATTAATAATGGTTTCCGACGTGCGCATTGTTACACTTCAGAGAAATCAAAGAATGCTACGTATTTAAACGGTGATCTTGATGGGCACGTTTGAATTGGTTTCCACAATTTACAAGAATTTGTTTAGAGAGCTTCCTTAAACTTCTGATAAATTATGGCACGGGTGATAATACTTTCCTAAAATATCATCTATTTCGGCTGAAATGAAGCCCATATCTGTGATATTTTTAGTTGATGACAAATACGGTTTTTCTTGCTTGCGACTTTCTGAATGATTTAATAAGAAAAAAAAACAAGAAAGTTTGATCCCCTGTCTATAGGTTAATTTATGTGTTTTGTAAACTTCTTACAAGAAACGTCTGTGGAAATTTCTCTTATCTAAACTTATTTATAAATGGAACATTGTCTGTGTGTGTGTGTTCGTTACCTATAGACTCCGAAACGGCTGAACCGATTTTCTTGAAAATTTACACAGTTGTACTATAAGCGTCTGCGAGTGTTCTTAGCTAGGGTTTGTGTCGAGGTACTCCCGATAAATATTGAAAATCGATAATCAAAAAAATCGGGTTATAGAAGGAGTGGTCCGATTTTAATCAAATTTGATACACTCAGAGACAAAGACATAAGAAACGATATTCAGAAGTTTCAAGGTTGCATTTCTCGACGAAAAAACTTATTTGATATCGATACCAGGAAATCAAAATTTGACTTACATCCATTCATTTTTCTTTCAGTCTACGGTTTCGCTTTAACTGGAAACAACTATTGCTTTTTAGTCTTTCGTGCCAACGTCCAAAGAGTCTGAGCTCCAGGACCATGGATTAGTTTTAAAACTTTCATTACACCCGAGCAAATTAATACTAAGCATCAGGAAGAGACAACTGAAGTTCCTGGGACACGCAATGAGGAAGGAGAGCTTGGAGAACCTGATACTGACAGGCCAGATAAAAGGAAAGAGAGACAGAGGAAGGCAGCGGATAACATATTTGCAGGGTCTGATCAGGTGGATGACGGAACGGGGGTTGCCAGGAGTAATAGGAGCAAACATACTAAGAGCTACAAGGGATAGGGAGACGTGGAGAACCATGATCGCCTACGTCCTGAAGGGACAGGGCACATAGAAGAAGAAGATGAAGAAGAAAGAAGAAGAAGAAGAAGACCAATCCTCCTTAATGCAGAACAATGGAGGAGCAAAAAGGAAACTTATACACAAAATTGGTAAGTGTTGAAATTTATAAGACACAATGAGGAAAGAAAGTTTGGAAATGTTTGCACTCACAGGAAAGATCGAATGCAGAAAGGTCTAGGTTAGTTAGCAAGCGACCTACCTGAGGTTATGTGAATGGATAAGAGAACAGTCAGTCAGTTAAGTGCCATACGGGATGCACACTTGGGCAATCATGTCTCTTTAGAGACATGAATGACTGGGCAGAAGATTATCCCGCAATAGATTGCAATTAGTTTCTACGGTAGACTGGTTTCCAGCCAAAGCTATAGAACCCAATCTGTCCTGTTATTTAACCCATAGCTGGAGTGAAGAGACGGATTAATGCCTTTCTCAAGGGTATTTGTGCGTAAGTGAATGCAATTTGTCGTTCCGAGTCAATATCCACTGCACCGTGTGTGTGTGTGTGTGTGTGTGTGTCCGTTACCTATAGACTCCGAAACGGCTGAACCGATTTTCTTGAAAATTTACACAGTTTTACTATAAGCGTCTGCGAGTGTTCTTAGCTAGGTTTTGTGTCGAGGTACCCCCCGATAAATATCGAAAATCGATAATCGAAAAAATCGGGTGATAGAAGGAGTGGTCCGATTTAAATCAAATTTGATACACTCATAGACAAAGACGTATGAAACGATATTCAGAAGTTTCAAGGTTGCAGTTCTTACAATAGTGCAGAAAATCGATAATATATATATATATATATATATATATATATATATATATATATATATATATAAGGCAAGATCCTTGTGTGTGTGACTGTTTATCTGCCTGTATGTCTGTATTTTTTCAGTCCTTTTATTTTATGTTTTGCTTCGGGTTTGGCTCTAAGTAGGTATAATTGCAGTTCTTTGTCTCAGCCATGATACCATTTACTCAGAGGACTTATTTAGCCTTCAAAATTGAGTTTACGACAAAAAATACCTATTCGATATCGATACCAGGAAATCAAAATTTAACTTAGATCCATTCAATTTTCTTTCAGTCTACGGTTTCGTTTAACTGGCAAGACTAATTGCTTTTTAGTCTTTCGTGCCAACGTCCAAAGAGTCTGAGCTCCAGGACAATGGATTAGTTTTAAAGCTTTCATTACCCCCGAGCAACGCGGGGCTCTACTGCTAGTCATAGATATTCCTAAAATATCCTTAACGTTCAATGATCTTAATTCTAGCCAAATGCATCGCCTTTCATTTTGTTCTTGTCATCGACATGCATTATTATTTGGTATATTGATCATTTACTTAAAAGAAACGACAAGTAATATTTTACTTGTATTCAGTCACACATTCGTTTTTACATTCTTAATATTGTTTTTTAATTATATTTTCTCTCTTTTTTACCACGATATTTACTTCTCTTTAAAATTTAATTTTATTTGCGTGTATTCAAATTTGTTGTAAAAAATACGCCTTCTATTTTTGTGGTTGCGTTCAATTTTTAACTCAACTTTTCATAGTGTTGTCCTGTTCAGAAGGAAATCCATTTTATTCAAGATTATATTTCTCTATAAAAGTGTCATTACATTTCAATTTGTCATTGTTTGTCGGATTACAATTGTTCTCAATTTCAGTGACGTTCCCTGAATTAGCAATTAAAATAGATTTATAGTTTTAAATTATTCATTATCTTAAATTACTGTAAAACAGTCGAGAACTTGTGAAACATTTTAACCAAACTTTTGCAATTGTAATTACTTTGGACAAATTTCAGTATTTTTATATTTGTAAAAGTCAAATAAAATAATTTATGTAAAACAGTCGTAAATTGATTTCGCTTATTTTGGTGCCATCCATACATCATCGCGTGATATTTGAAGATATTTAGAGCCGAGATATATTGTTATTAGAACAGCTGCCAGTGAGAATAGCGACTCGAGCTTCTTTCCAGAATGGTTAACTTTTACTTTACGCTAGATATTATATAAAATGGTGCAATACCGGCATATTTTTGTCTCTTGATAAAAGTATGCCTGAATGTTATATGGAATGAACGTCGCATTTACATGATATAGTATCATTGAATTTTTGTGAAGATAAATTCTGGTGAAAGTTACATATTTTAACTTCCTCTCAATAATAGATGAAGGTTTGTTAGATTCTTTAAATTACAAGTAGATGTTACCGAAAACAGTGCGGAGAAAAGTTATCTGGGATGAAATGAAAGCAACAAAAATTAAATCATTTTATTGGCTACTTTATTATTAAATTCTTATGCAGAATATTGTTACTTCCCAACATCGTTAGAATGATTTAAGTGCCGTGAAAATCAAACTAGCCTTTTACTTTTCTTCAAAATTGATGTAATGAATAGGTAACGAATATGTATACACCTTGGTTCCCTCTCACTGGAATGTGATTGGCTGATGTCATACATGAATATAGACTAAGGCGAGGACATCTAGAGATCTATTGGTCTACCACTAGAAATCAACAGGTCTTCGACTAGAGATCTACGATTATTGACTACGCATACGTCTCAGGATACTGCATACGACGAGTACGGTCTATTACGTCTAGATTGTTCTACCCGGTTACATTTGACTAAACCACTTAACTAAATAGAATCAGATATATAGCCCTTTCCGGGACATATACAAAAATTGTCTAAAGCTAACCTACATGAACGTGATTTATTAAGCCTTCTCGGGATGGCGATTTCAACTAACATGAAGTAAAACAAGTATAGTGTATCAGTTGCTAAGTCTGCAGCTGAAAATGTTTGTTCACAGTATTGTGCTAGAAATTTTTAACCAGAATATATCTTCAATATTTAAAAGTCTACCATTCATCCTTCCTTTGAAGATTGATGATACACCCGGTCGTTTATCTCGCTATATATTTAAAGATTCTTTATAAATTCAAAATAAAAATCTGCAATGTTCTGGGCTCTTAACCGTCACGTCGGCTTCAATATCTTTTCTACCACCGTAACGTTTTCTGCAAAAAAGTTTGTGCTAATTGATCTGAGTACAGAGACTAATGAAATTAAGCCCAGTACTATATTAGTGTTGTAGTGCAGTGGGTATCGACTCGGAACAAGAGATCGGGGTACCAAGTTCGAATTCTAGTTGTATTTCTTGCATTCACTTACGCACAAATATTCTTAGGAGAGGTATTAATGCGTTTCTTCCCTCCAATTATTGGTTAAATAATAAAACAAATCGGGTTCTATATCCTTGGCGGGCAACCAGTCTACCGCAAAAAGCAGTGGCAACCTACTGCAGTATAATCTTCTGCCCAGTCAGTCATGTCACTTTCGAGACATGATCGCCCAAAGCATGTATCACGCATGGCACTTAACTGACTGACTGACTATAATAGCGGCTTAGTCTCATCATTTTGCATTTGAAATGGTTAGATGAAAGCGTAAATTTTATTTTAGCCATTTCTTTTCTGGCATTTCTCGCTTGTGAAAATCTCTACCGGTTAATTGCTTCCTCTTCAACTTTGATGTTCAAAAATGTGAATGCCATGCCAATTGTTATAATCAACCTTCATGTACTTTTTATTGTACTTTTTATTGTACTCTCTTCTTGTTAGTATTTTTTCATATCATCTGACATTCTGTACACACTCAAGAACTTGTAGCTTTATTGCCTTGTTTGGGGTGAAAATAAATTTAACTTATGCGATTTTTCATTAGCTTGATTTGAAATGATCTTCTCCCCTTGGAAATATAAAAAATATATTTTGATTATATTAGGGATTTCTTTTATTTCTGAATTAATTTTTCTTTCCTTTTCAGTAAATTAATGCTAGAATAAGGTTTTGCGTTAATCTTGTGTTTAGGTTGTGTATTTTTCCGTGAGAGATTTGGATAGTTTTTCTTCTGTTTGCAGGTTAAAATCTGATGAAATCAAAAATGATAATTACTCTTGATGAAATCAATAATTTGATTTTCAGACCCGATAATTCAAATCCAACGAACAATATTTGGAATATTTCAGATCGATTAATAACAGGTGTAGCTTTTTGCTAAAAAGTAATGGCCAGCAATTTCATGAAAACGATGTTGAGTTATTTTTAAAAAAATATATTTCCCTATGTGCGTGGCTCTATTTGTGTTTGAGATTGAGTTTGACTTTTGTTTAACGGTATATCATTATCTGTGAGTTATTAATGCCAAAACGATAGTGTTTTAAGTTTTTTTTTAATGTTCAGTTATAATAAGAAGGTTGATTTACTCAGATTCTGATGAAATGTTTTTTATTTTAGAAACGGAAATGTCTTCTAATTTTTTTACTCAAAAATGTATTGCTGGGAATATTTTTTCCTCCCAAAATATATTATATCAATATATTTTTCTTCGGAAATGTATTGTTAATAATATTTTTTATTCAGAAATATATATTTTTCTATAAGAGTTTAATTTTGTAATTTCATAGTGTTTTGAGGCCAGTTTGGTAGTTAACTATTTGCCCTTAGGTAGAACCCTAACAAGTGCTACCACTCTGGGTCAGGGTGGACCCGCCAGTAACAGCAATGAAGAGGTGGTTCCAAGCTCCTCACAACCTCCAAATCACAGGCCTTGCTGCCGGATGCAGTTTACCGTGATACCCAGGACCCTCTATTTATGTAAGCGGTGTTTGTATCCATGTGTATGTCTACACCATACTTTTACCTACGTGAATTTTTATAATGCTTTTTTGTAAAAAATATTAAAGAAATAGATTTTTTTCAGTTGTCAAATTGAAAATAAAGTGATATGTAAATAGAATTCGTAAGAGAAGATGTTAGTGAGAGTGAGAGTGAGAGAGAATAATAAATTAACCATAAAAGGATTAGCGGAAAATGTAATCAGAAAGAAACATCGACGAGGAGAAAGGATGTAAAAGAAAGAGAAATGATAGGAAAAGAAGATGAGTACAATACACAGTGCAGATGACATTGAGAACCAACAGTATGTACTGTGAAAATCTACAGGATTTGCGTGCGCAACGCAAGTGTTTTAAGTGTTGTTTGCAAATTTGGACAAAAACAAATTATTGGCAGGTTATCAGTAAAATAAATGAGCGTGACGTTAATTTCGTCTTCTTCTTCTAAGTGACCTATCCCTTCAAGACGTAGGCGATCATAGCTTTTCACGTCTCCCTATCCCTGGGAGCTCTTAGCCAAACTTCTCCTGTTACACCATGCAATCCTCGTTCTATCATCCACCAGGTTAAGTCATTCAAATACGTTATCCGTTGCTTTCCTCTGTCTCTCCTTCCCTTTATCTGGTCTAAGAGTATCAGGTTTTCCAAGTCCTCCTTTTTTGCAAATCCCAGGAACTTCAGCTGTCTCTTTTTGATGCTCAGTATTAGTTTTCTTTTTGTTTCCATCATTTCTAGGACCTCATGCTCGATTAATGATATTCCCAGCATCCTTCAGTAGAACCCCATTTCAGTTGCTTCCAGTTTTTCCTTGATTTTTGATGATATTGCCCAGCAATCACTGCCATATTGAAGAACTGACCACACATAGCAACCCAGTACTCGCTTCCTTGTTTCGAGTGAAATTGTTCTGTTTCTTAATACTTTACACAACAGCTGGAATGCTTCCTTCGCCATGCCATTTCGCCTTTCGGATCTTTGTGTAGCACATTCCATCTTCTGTTATGACACATCTCAGGTATTTAAATTTTTGTATCTGCTTGAATCTAGTATCCCCGACCTGTATTTGACATATTGGGCTGCCGTTTTTACTGATGACCATGCATTTGGTTTTCTTGCAGTTTATTTGTAGTCCTTTCTTATCACGCTCTTCAAGTACATACTGTAGGAGGTCTTGTAGTTTTGTTTCTGTGTCTGCTATCAGCACTGTATCATCTGCGTACCTTAGGTTGTTTAAATTGTGGCCTCCGATGGAAAATCCAGGCATATCTTCTAGGGTCCAAAAATATACTTGCTGTACAAGTTGAACAGGTCTGGTGAAACAGATCAAAACAGTTTCCTTTGTCGTGAATGTGGAAGAAGAGAGATAGAGCGCGTGGAGTATGAAAATGATGGATGGAGATAAAGTAGAAAACAAACATTTAATATAAGGAAAATATCGATGAAAGGTAAAGAAAGGAAGGCACTGGGAATGAAAAATTACGAAAAAAGAAAGAAATAAAACGTAGAAAAAAAACAAACTGAATGTTTCAATGAGAAAAACAGTAAACAAAATGAAACCGAAGAGGCTGAAATGATCTTTACAGAAAAAAAAAGGATGGGAAACAAACGTGTTACAGAGAGAATAAGAATTTACAAGGCTGATATCTAGAAATGAATAAAAGAGTAGAAAAGAAAGAAAAATGAACAAGAACAAAAGGGAATGAAAATAGAAAAGACAAATTGAAGTGAATCAGGGAGACGCTTTTAAAACTACTCAAAATCTATTAAATGAAGCTTTTAAAAGATTTGTTTAGAATATGCAAGAGACAAACAATAGGGAAATATTCATGTCTCTCATTTCTTTTGCTGGAAAACTCAAACCACATTTATTTAATAAAATTGTATGAGATAGAAGATTAATGCAAATACAGATAGAAAGT
>JBBBDQ010000675.1:1720000-1800000 GCA_037127315.1 Ascarosepion bandense | reverse complement strand
TAATGGCAACCTACTGTGAGAAAATCTTTTCCCAATCAGTCATGACTCTTTTGAGGTCGTGGTCCCCTCAGCGTCTATTACGTATGGCACTTGATTGACCGACTGATTTACGTTTTAAGAGAGAGAAGAGCTACGTGCCAAACGCAAATCTATTTTTGGTAGACTTCTTTATTTACTTTAATCTTTCTAGATCTTGAAGTAATAACTTTTCGCCAAAAGTGATTCGTAGCTGGTCGTATAAACCCTATCTGCTGAAACTAAAGAGCAGCGGAGCCTTTAATAAATGATGTTGTTCTGGGTGGAGCAGTATGCAAAAGCGGTGGACAATAAAACAATCAGAGTTTAAAGGTTAAGGGAACCAGTGAAACAGCTTCGAGGTGTGTTTTTAATAAGCTTCAAAATTAACTAAGGGTAAAAATGTATCTGGTCCTAAAAAGGGTGAGAGCGTTATTAGCTTTAAGTCAAGATTTCAAAGTGATGACCATCATAGAATATATTCACAAACTTACTGACCGATAAGTCAGTGCGTTCGAATTAAGAACACAACAAGAGTTCAAGCATAATCAAAATTCAGGATCTTGAACGCAGGCAGGCTGAACATAATTGCCATATATAAAATACTCCTCTATTTAATATTTTATCAAAAGAAACTATTTTCATAAAGAAAATAAACACGCAAAGACTGATAATTATATTGAAGTATATTTCTCGTCTATAAGGCGTTCTGCATTGCTTGTTAGCTAAGAAGCATCCCAAGTTATCAATGTGTTCACCTAAACATTCATTCTTTTCTTTCTTGTAGCTATAACGATATATGATAGAAAAGGCTCCAGGTATCTAAATACAATGTCAATTCATATTTCTTATTCACTTGACTCCAGTCCTTTTTGCATCACCCCGTGTATCTTGATTTTTGCCTTTCTTTCTACCTTCACAACTGTCTTAACACCTGCGTTCACATTCTTTGCTTGCTCTTTCTCTGACAAGCCCTGTAAATGGTTCGTATTTCTCTTCCCTCCCCTCTTGCCTAAACTTTTACTCTTATGTAGCCACCCCACCTGCGCATCAGTAGCAGTACCGTCTTGATTTGAGTGATATGATTAAAAAAAGTTTAAATAACATGTATTGAAACAGAGACAATGAATGCTTGAATACACGCCTTTTGCTCAGAATAGTAAATATATGTAATTTCCACTAGAATTTAATTAGTTCCGTGTTTTGAAGATGTAAAAATACCGCCATCATATACATATTGCTTAAAAAACTTGCAATTCATTTATTTTATCCTGTCGGATAATAACACTTTATTTATATTTACAATGGAAGATTAATAGAATGTTTCTTTCCATAAACTAACTTAATAGATATACAGGGGCAATCATACAAAAGAATTATATTTGATTTTAAATCTTGGGTATGACGATAGTATTCATCCGTGAGCAAGACTTATCAAAAGAGAAATTTGAAAAAGTAGAGCCACTTCTTAATTTCTGTTGCTCCCAGATTTACCCTGATCCTGTTAGGGTTCATGTTATGACAAAAAGTGAACTCCCAAGTAAAAAGTAAACACAATGGATATAAAAATATATTTTTATAATATAAATATTAGCAATGCAGTTTTATATAAAATACTTACGAACACTACATATTTATACTAAAACTAAAAGCAATATATATTCATAGAAAAATTACTAGCAATATATTTTTAAAGAAAGCTGATAAGCAATATATTTCAGAGTACAGTATGTCCAGTGAAAAAAACGGAAAAGTGTTATAACTGTTAAATCTCTCAGGAATAACTGACCTTGATAACGTAGAATAATTTTTTGTATATTTATGACCTTAAATAAAGCAAGTGCCTCCTGATTATTACTCTTAGAAAATTGTGTTGGACATTCAGGCAGACATTTTGAACATCTATGATGTTTGTTCAGTTTATGCATGAAACATGATAGCAGAAAAAAATTCTTTCTGAATTTACAACTTTTTACTGGAGTCCCTGTAAAATTAGCTACAGTAAATATTATAGCAAAATGACCAACAATACATTTTATCTGTAGTTGATGGCATACAGTTGAGTACAAAATATATTAAGTTAAAGCCATAAAATAGGTTCAAAATATTTAGATTTTCACATCTAATAACCAATAGAGATGTTGATACTCAGCGAAACAGAATCAAGTAATAAATTATGCTGTTCTTGATATATAACTCACAAATATATATATATATATATATATATATATATATATATATAAACAAAGATATGTACCCACAGAATAAATCAATAACTTTAAATAAGATAGACGACATTATAATTATCCCAACCTGAGGAACCTTTCGACCAACACTATTCAAGGGCTTACGTTGGCTTTATTACAAATAGTTAATAAAGGACAAAAACAAAGGATTACTTACAAAACTGGGGGCCAGATGGAATTCGTTTAAAAATAAACTTTAATCAGTAAATATTAAAACGTAAGGGGGTTGTAATAATTATAATGACGTCTACTTTATTTAAAGTTATATATATATATAAATTTAAAGTTATATATATATATATATAAAATTAAATTTGGAAATGTAAATACCAAAATATACTTCTAAATAAATGGAGAAAGGTCATTAGTATGTGTCGTCATAGAAACAAGTATAAATTGCAATAATTATCTTATTCCTACAATTATTCACAATAAAGTTTTTAAAAAATCGCTAAGCAGTTACTTCCCTACTACCTACCACTACTAATTCAAGTGACAAGCCACATACCTCCCACTACCAAAGAAGAAAATAATGCTAAAATTCCGCTAGCTTAACCCTATAAAAACCAACATCTCCCAAGCCCTTCCTTTATTAGAGCAATCCTCAGGGCTTAAAACTTTTGCTCATTCTTTGTTTAAATGGGACTGAGAATGTATGTCTTAAAATGACATGGGGAAAATGGCTATTTCTCCTCTAAGTTTTATCTGAATTTACATAGAGAGAGAGAGGGAGAGAGAGAGAGAGAGAGAGAGAGAGAGAGAGAGAGAGAGAGAGATGGTAAAAGAAGATAAAGAGAGAGAAATTATATAAACGTGTAATTACAAGAATGACGTGTTTGTTTAAGCACCTGAAAACTTAACTTTTTTTAAATATAAATATGAAATTTTGTTATTTTTAGTACTGCTTTAACTTTTATTTGAATTTTTCTTCTCATTATTTAATGTATCTGCTTCTCTTTTAATGTTGCTGATTGAGTAGTCAACTAGTTTTCTTATCTATATTATTCCTTAAATTCTCCGATATAAGTCGTTGATTTTTCTTGGAAAAACTACAATAGTAGTCCTTATAAATACTATTACTAAATAATATTTTTTGTAGATAACGCTGAGTATTTTCTATTCATTCATTAATATAACTGAATAATATACCCACATCGTATTTTCAAAGGGATCTTTTATAATTTTTAATTATTCACTCGCCCTTATATTTTTTGTTGTTAATTATATTCTATTTTTGTTTTATTATTGTGATATTTATAATTTTTAATTATTAATATACTTACATGTTTATTTCTTAAGATAATAAGTACTATTCTCTGATTGTTTTACTGCTATTTTAAAAATAAGTGTTATGGCAAATGTTAATGAATTATTTTAATAAAAAAAAACATTTGTTATTTTTCACCTCAAGGAACGCAGTACTGCCACTGGTGCGCACGGGGGGGTTATATAATAGGAGAGTGAAGAGAGAGGAAAACAGGTAACAGTAGCTGTCTGAGAATGGGTAAGAGGAAGATAGATTGGTGTTAAGAGAGCTGCGTGAGAGAACAGTGAAAAGAAGGATGAGAATAAAAATGACGGTTGACGCTGCATTGAAACTCTTGGAGTTTGCAGCTATTAGGAAAACAAGAATACCGGTGGGAGTTCCACTGGCGGGAAGTGCGAGCAAAGAAGCTATTAGAATAGAAGTTGTGAATATACTTGATTGTTTTTACAGAAAAATGGTGAGACCTTGATGCTAGTCTAGTAGCTCGGGTGAAATTATATGTAGAAGAGACAGAGGAAGGCCACATCTCGTTGATATATATTATTATATATATTATTATTATATAGATTATTAAAAGAAAAACAAAAACCAACACCCACATACATTCACAGCAAACCAAAAGAATTTGTCATTTAAATGTAAATCATCTGCACAATCACACCAACATTGACTGATGATGAAAACCTATCTCGAAACATAGAAATTTCCATGTCGCAATGTAAAATTGATATAAAACTATATAATTATGTTATATTAACCTCAATAATACTCATTATATTGAGCACTGTTTATAATAAAATAAATGCCAGAGCACTCAAAATAAAAAAAAAGAAACTTGAGTCCGCTTCACTTGGAAGTATATATATATATATATATATAGAGAGAGAGAGAGAGAGAGAGAGAGACAGACAGAGAGACAGACAGAGACAGAGACAGAGAGATAGAGAGACAGAGAAACTGGAAACGAACCGCTACATCAGGATCGACTGTCTTGCAGAGTATTCTTTGGATTTTGTAGAGAACCCAAATGAACCGCAAGGGCACCCAACCAGATATGGCAGCAGTATTCGAATCACAGTCGGATGGTAGATTTGTATATGTGCATGACACAGGAACCCAATTTTCTTACCAGTGGCTTGTTCTTGATATCCTGAAAGTATGCCAATAGACCTCTCCTATCTCACTAACTCGCATTCATTCTCTCAAGCTCTTTTTTCATCTACACCACCCCCTACTCGGTATTCTCATCCCTCTATTACCCTCCTCCTGACATTTCCTATCACTAACCCCTCTTTCTCATCACTTCCCCCTATGTAACCCACTGCACAACAGAGGCAGTAGAATTCTTTGCTTAGGGGGGAGATGATTTTTAAAAAATTCTTATTTGATTCAATTCAATCGTTCAAATCGTGAAATGAAGATTGTTTTGAAAAGGAAAAGTACAAGAGGCTTTCATAGGAACGTGCGTGTCCCTCAATGCTCTATCCTAGGTCTTACGCTGATCTTCATTAATGATCTACCTGATGTAATCAGTCTCCAAGTAGGTATCAATGCAGATGACACTACAATTTACTCCCATCTCAATAGAAAATCTGCTAAGGCTAACAAAGTAAACCTGGCTGCTGCTCTTAAAAAAAACATGCAAGCTGTGAGTTAAATATGGTAGAAAATGGCTCGTAAATTTGTATGTCTCCAAAACAAAGCTGCTGTCGTTTAAACCCCATAGAGAAGCTTATTTGCCTCCCATCAGAATGTGTGACGCTAGTCTCCTAGATAGCAACACAAACCGTCACCTTGTCCTCTTTCTTTCAAATTATCTCCAATGGAATGACTAGATCGAATCCATAGCTGAACCTACTGCTAGTGGGTTAGGTCACTGTGTCGGGCCAGGAGGTATTTCTCGAAAAGATCGAAAGGAAGATCTGCAATATAATTGATCTTGACTTAGCAGTTTTCTTTCATTTACAATTTCTCACCGATATCATGTGGCTTTTCTCTGTATTTGTAACAAGTATTTTCATGGCAACTGTTCTGACGAGCATTAACTGTTGCTACAGGATTGTCATGCAATTTCAGGAGAAAATAAAGACAAAGATTTGGATAATTTTTTATTAAGTTGCTTCTAAGCTGATGGTGGATGATTTTAGGTTGACATCCTTGTAACCTCTCTGAAGAATGGCTCATGTGAGCCGAAAGCTTATAACTAACTTAATAAAAAATTATCTAAATGTTGGAAAATTTTTGTCTTTATTTTCACCTGAAATTAATGCCAAAAAACTATGTTGAGAATGGCTCAAGATTAAGCATAATAAACATTCACTCTCTCTTATATTTAACAGTATACGTTAAGAAATATATATATATATATATATATATATATATATATATATATATATATAGTAAGTAGAGACGTGCGTGTGTGTCGTAGTAGAAACGTGACAGCCCCGGGTATTTGTTTTTCGTTGATGAGCAGATATCGTGCGTAGATAAAAAGGGTCTAAGGTGATGTTGTGCTGTAAGAAGGTTTGATTCTAATGGAATCTGCTTGTGGGAAGGATGATTTGAAAAAGCAAAGAATCTCTAAGAAGCCAGTTCGTTTTTTCTGGGGATTATTACACGCATCGTACATATGTTACAATATTTACATAAATGAAGAATAGTTTTCAAAATTGTCTCTGACATTACGATTGCTTTAAAGCAATGACTTGCAATAGAATCAGATGCGGAAAGATCTTTCAAAGAAAAAAGAAAGAAAGAAAGAAAGAAAGAAACAAGGAAAATGGTGTTTGAGGTTGGGTTAATAAAGTCGGTTTAGGTCATTTTCTTATCTTGTTAGAAAGAAGATTCCCCTCAAAAATTATTTTCTTTTCAATTTTACTCCGAATTTTAAATAGTGGACAAAAAATTACTCATAAGTAAGGGGGCTTGTTAAAAATATCCCGATGTTTTTTTCCTAAAACTTGACTATATTAATAAAATAGGGCTTTATAAAGGAAGACATTTCTGCGCCCCCTCAAACATGATTTTACAAGCACACATTAATACATAAACATAAATAGTACAAAGCCGTTTTCTAGTATGACTACCACAAGAGATGATATAAATCAGGGTTCCTTTAACTGAATAGGTCTCTTAAAACTGAAATATCTTTTAAAACCTCTCGACAAAACGTTGGCAGAATTTAGTCACTTAAACTTTGTCATTAAGTATACTTTTTTTTATAATCATATCGCCCCGAACAAGGCATTTTACTGCCACTGTTTTGCAAGGGGTTACATAATAGGAAAGTTATGAGAAAGTGTGCTAGGTTATAGGGGATGTCAGGAAGTGGGTAATAGTAGAATGAGAATACTGATGAGAGTGGAGTGGACGGAGAAAGGAGCATGGGTGAGGATGCAGATTAGTTAGCTAGGAGATGACTATTGAGTTTACTTTCAAATTCTTGGACATTGTAGCTGTCGGGGAAGCAAGTAAATAGAAGGGAATTCCACACTCGATAAGTGCGAGAGAAGAAGCTGAGGGACTAGAATTTGCGTTTACAATTTGTTGGCTTCATGGTAAAAGGGTAGAACCTATTGCTAATCTTGTTGCTCGAGGAAACCTGTGAGATAAGGTCAGCGGAACAGAAGCTGTGAATGTATTTGTAGAAGGGACACAGTGAAGCCGAACTGCACCGGTGAGAAAGGGACTGTATCTGACCTGCCAAGTTGGGATCAATCACATTACAGATTCTCCGGGTTGGATGTTGCCAGGGACACTTAGTTGGATAGCAGGAGCACCCAACAAAATATGGGAGCAGTATTCAATGCACGGGCAGATGCTCAGTCGGGATCGATCACATTACAGATTCTCCGTTCGATTTTGTCAAGGACACCTAGTTGGATAGCAGGAGCACCCGACCAGATATGGGAGCAGTATTTTGGTGCACGGGCGGATGGTAGATTTTTATATTTGTAGAAATATTTCAGACAAGAAAAAATTCCTGGCCCTGCACAGAAAACCAACCTTCTTAGCAGCGGATTTAGCTATGGATTCTATATAGAAATTCAACCTGAGATCTGTTATGGGAGTTAACCCGAGTGGGTGAAGTGTTTACTTTCAGGGATCCATGCTAATAGGGGGTAGGAACGATTGTCTATGATGGTTAATAGATAGCAGCGTCGTTTTGGAAGCATTAACATTTAATGAATGTTTCTGGGTCTTCCCTTTCACATTATACATATATGCTAGCATATACAATGTGCTCACTCAAACAGAAACAGATTCCAGATATTATTCAATAAACTGATACATTTTTCAAAAGAATTATCTAATTTGACTGACTCAAGACTAACACACAAATGTTAAAATGTCTGATAAATGTCTAAAGTCGGTCAAATAAGATAAGTCTATTTATTATTTATCAATTTATTTAATATTGTTGCGCTATTAATTTTTTAATTTTTTCTAAAAATGTGTTAAATTCTCAAAATTTATTCATAATTTGATTGATCTTTTCAAGTTGTATAATTATTATTTTTATGTATATAAATAATATATACAAATACTTAAATATATATTTGCGGATTTAATATATATATATATATATATATATATATATATATATATATATATATATATATATTATTCATGTATTTTCTTTTAGAACATCTACATCAATAAAGCTACCATGTTTCCTTTGTCTTTAAGAAAAACTTGAATTCATTAAATACATGAATAGCAACAGGCCTTTAAACCAGAGGGATGAAACCACAGTAAACTGCAAAGACATTAAAGAACTAACCTTACCATCATGCTAAAAAATACTACAAAAATCCAAAGCTAGGACCCCTTATAGACGATAAACATTTATAATATTAACAACACTCTTACATCAAATTTTATTTAATTCCATACCACAAAACTGTGATCTATTTTAAAGTTTTATAGAAAAAAGTGATTTTCTGAATTTAAAATTAAGGTTAAATATACAAAATTAGATTAATTATAAAAACCAAGTTTAAATTAAAAAAATAGTGTATAGTTGTACAATTCAATACGAAAGATAGGTCCAATAAATGGTAACTACCATTCCCACTTCATCGCATCTAATCCTATTTTTCCCGACCTTTACACTTCCTTAGTTCTTCTTTTATTAAAGCCGAAGAAAAAAATCCATAACAAGCTATACAATATCTTATTAATAATTATGTCTACAAAATTCCCGACAAGTTGTATAATTATTATTTTTATACAAGGGAATATGTATATAAATTATATATACAAATACTTAAATATATATTTGTGGATATATATATATATATATATATATATATATATATATATATATATATATATATATATATATCAGCATGCAGTGTGAGTATAGAAGAATCCAAAGGAGTATCCTGTACATACAGTGGTAGGATAACTCTCTAAGAGAGCTCTAAACATATATGCATATAAATACATATAGAACAAATATAAGGAAAATAAAGGCAGACACCTTATTTCATGGTGAATCTGGAGCATATGCCTATTTAACAAAGGATTTTACACGAATAAAATCCTTTGTTAAATAAAGACGGAAGCTGATGTTGGTTCGCCTGAAATAGGCCATACTTCCGATTCACCATGAAATAACGTGTCTGCCTTAATTTTTCTTATATATATATATATATATTTGCTAGTTTCAGTACAAACAACTGACAAGGTGTTATATTGAAGTTTTTCTTTAAACTTTTCATGTAATCTGAACAAAGATGATTTAGAAATTGTCCAAATTTTCAATAAATGAGCGCTTTTGGTTATACTTTTTGCTATTATCAAGAATGGAGATTTTTTTAAATTTAACTGAATGTATGGATCAGTTTATGCGTATATCTAGAGTTTAACATTTTTTTCTAAACATGGTCAGCATATTGTGGCCATCTTCATAATTGATCTTTACTTTTTTTGAAAATAATGTTTACGTTACTTTTGGCATTTTGAAAATGTGGATGAAACTATTGCATTTGTATTACTAACTAGTATGTTGCAGAATGAATTGTGTAGGACTGTAAACTTGAGCTCTTTTCAGAGAGATATAACGCGAGTCTTCTAGTCAAGCATGTTTTAATATATCTATTATAATTAATTATGAATTTGAAACACAGTTGTTAAGGGACATTAGAATTCGTAAAGAATATTTTGTTTGTTTTTTATTTGGATCTTGCAGGTGAGGTATTATTGCTGACAATAATGATCATAGTTTAATTTTTTTATAATTGATAACTATTTTAATTTTCTTGAAAATGGCAATTAGGGAAGAATTGTTTTGCTTATAATTACCATGCATTTGATTTTTATAGAAAATGTTAAGATTATTTTTTGTATGTTCATTGTTGCTATTGTTTACCTTAGTAAGAACAACAAAAACTAATATGGCGATTTTTAAGATGTTTCAGAAAACTGATAACAAATATTTGTGTTACGTTGTTAAGTTTTTTAAAGAGAAGCAGACGAGAAAATGAATTCATGCTCACTGTCATGAGAAATTTTTTATTTCGCCTATTTGTGTCTGAGAAGATATTGACTAGTAAATTTAACGTGACAAGTGTTTTAACTTGTGATTTTTTTATATAACAAATTAGCAAATGTGTTATTACTAGACTCCACAAAAACATCCAATAATAGATTTTTTTCTGGCTAACTTTATAGGTAAATTGATAACAGAATTTTTTTTCGAATATAGTTGTGAAATTATAAATTTCTTTTCAGTTAAAATGAAAATATGTATACTTAGAAGATATATATTTTTTTAGTTAAGTAACTTAATTTTATTGAGACATGTAAGACAATGAGTAGCAATTAGCAAGATGACTGTCGACTTTACATTTAAATCTTTGGAGATTGTAGCTGTCGGGGAAGCACGTAAATGGAAGGGAATTCCACAGGCGGGAAGTGCGAGAAAAGAAGCTGGTGGAGTAGAATTTGCGTTTACGATTTATTGGTTTCACAGTAAAATGTTGCTAATCCTGTGGCTAATCTTGTGGCTCAAGTAAATTTATATATAGGGGGACCAGTGAGCTAAGTTCGTCGAAGCAGAAGGCGTGAAAGTATTTGTAGAAGAGACAAAGATAAGGCACATTGCGCCGGTGAGAAAGTGACTGTATCTGAGGTGCAAAGTCGGGATCTATCACATTACATATTCTCCGCTGGATTTTGTCAATGATATCTAGAGGGATAGCAGGAGCACTATAAAGTTATAGTGTATAGTGCTCCTGCTCTCAACGTAGACATATTATAACGTCTATAAAAACTATAGCATCTTAATAATATCTGACAGAAAAATCGTCTTCTATTTGAGAGCATTTACTATTTCTAGCCCTCAATATTGACATGAAAATTATTTAAATTTCTGTATTAGATAAATTAGTTCATATATAATTTTATAAATCTCATCGTATTCATAGGAACCGAAAGTAAATGATATACATTTCCTTGATTAAACTAGACACGTATTACTAACTACAATAACGGCCATAATTAATAGAACATTTTACAACTACTTCAAAAAGAATAATAAAATGGTTCTTAATATAAAAAAAAATCTTAAAGTAAAACTGTTGTGGGTTCTCCCTGTTTTTCAGGTTATAACATATACTCCGGCATAGAAGCAATACGTCAGACATCGAGAGATCCGCAAGATAGCGTCAGATACCGAGAGATACAGCTCCACTCAGCAGAATATTATTATGCAGCACCCGTCATCTTCCGACGTGGACATACTAATTCTACTACGGCTTCAGTTCAGAGACATTGTATATATCCGACTTATTAATTGTATTCCTGGATTACTAACCTGCGTTCAAGTTTGTATCATTTCCGTTTAATATACTTATTTTTCTGTCTCAAATTCTGCTTGTTGTTCCTTTATTTTGTGCGGTTCCCATTCCCGGGATCCAAAACAAAAACTGTAACACCAGTATAGACTTTAAAAAATTCATATTGTTTTATTTTAATGTACAACTTTGAAATATCTAAGAATTGAAATAAAACTATACGTAAACAATATTGATCTTTTACATAAAATGATTTAGATATTAAACACTTATGGGCGTGATTACAATCTCCTGTTTAAAAAAAAAGGGAAAAGTCATTTATTAAAGGGAAAATATCTAGAAAGTAATTTTTTGCAGGTCCTGTACTGATATTTTTATCTCGGATTCTGCAGCATATCAACGTTTAAACAAAACAACAGATAGAAAGCCCAAGTAATTATTTCTGCCAAGAGTTGTTAATGCATTCCTATTAAATATAACACAAAATTAACTGTTGTTTTAAAATCTGTGGATTCTAGTTTCAGAAAATATACATAGATTTAATTAGATTCACTTGCTTTAATAAATGGCATATGTTTCCATATTATATGGAGACTTCCCTCAATGTTCATTGAAGATTATTGAATCATAATAATAATTACAATTCATTCTCGTACTTTTTATGGTAGCCTGAAGTTTTTAAGCCTTGGACATCACAAATGAAAAAAACACATTTACTGTCTCAATCAATGTTGATTCCATTGTCCTCAAAGAGCCATTCAAAGATAACCATTGTCTGATTGAGCTGTTTGATTTCTTTATTAGACAAAAAGAGAAAAAAATGGATGAATGTTTTTGATTTGGGAAATTTTTTGTGTATTTTTAAAAATTCGCAATCGCAGATATCTGTGTGTATGCAATCTGTGTGTAATATTAGGTTGACGTAATCGCGTCTCTTAAAGCTAAAAGTCAATGTGAATATAATTAAATAAATTAAACATTAATCAATGACACAATCACTGAAGATAGCAATGCCACAGACCACAATAATCGTATTTACTGTAGTCGCCGCTGTTCAATTAGAAAGATTTTAACGAACTAAAATTATTGATAATGGAAGAAACTTTGATTTAGTAAACAAACATGAAGTAGAGACATTCAGTTTTAGTCTTGGTGTTTGTCCATCTAGACATTGCAACAATTTTCATTCATCAAAATAAATATTATCAGAGTTATGCACTATTAAGATATTGGATGAGATATGAGGTGAAATGTGACAGACAAGCAGGTAACTCTTATTTGATTATAATGTCGTGTTCCATCTGGTGCATAAATGAATATATGTCGGCGAACGGTTCCGGATTTTGTTGTTGACATGCAATGTCTTCGCGTTTTCAATAAGAATCTAGTGGCGAAATGAAATAATGTCTTTGTTGGCAGAAGTCGATTGAAAACAGGAGCAGTATTTTGTCTGTTGAGAAATCATGGAAAAGGCACAAATTCTTCTATAGAATTCTTTTCAGTTTGCTTGATATTTTCTTTCGAAAACAAAACATGTTTGCAAAGGTGTTTGATAAAATTTTTGCTTAAGCAAGAATTTTCCTTTAGAAATGTCTTCAAAATTATTACAAAAATATTGGTAATATTAGTCAGTCACTTAAGTGCCATACATGATACACGCTTGGGCGATCATGTTTTGAAAGAGACATGACTGACTAGGTATAGGATTATCCCGCAGTAGGTTGCCATTGCTTTCTGTGGTAGACTGGTTGCCGATCAAGGCTATAGAACCCAATCTGTCCTGTTATTTAACCCATAACTGGAAGGAGGAGACGGATTAATACTTTTCCCAAGGGTATTTGCGCGTAGGAAGGCAAGGAATTCAGCTAGAATTCGAACTCGGCTTATCGATTTCTCGTTCTGAGCCGATATCCAATGCACCACAACGCACATGACATCACATACCGTGCAAAAACAACTTTGAAGACTACTTTAAAAATAACAGCGGTTTCTGTCAGTAGACATCGTAGCTTTTGGTCAGATATCGAATCATTCGTTCAATTCAAAAATTTAGCAATTAATTTAATATATTATTTCCACTTCACGACAGCGGAAAACGTTGGCCTGGCAAGGGGCAATGAGTTACACTTTTGGAAGTTAACTTCTGCTGTGCTGATGAAAGGCAGAAAATGGTCTTTCTGATGATTAATGGAGAAAACTTTAGTTTTGAAAGCGGTAAAATTGACAAGTCATATTTTCCCATGTTAACAACAGTCAGGACCTCGATTTAGACATTAGCTGCTATTTTGTCTTTAGTGATTTGATCATCCTTACTATCGAGACTGGATTAAATGGTTAAATACCAAGTTGAGAGATGATACCATGACGAGGTTTACTAATGAAAATTATAAATAAAGTAGGGTCAGTGATTGATCCCTGGGTGGGGAGCATCCGTATTAGTACGAAATGATATAAAGGAATGGCAGTTCAAGATGACATTTATTTCACGATTTGATAAGAAAGACTGGATACCTTAAAATCCGCAGGTTTTCACCTTCTTGAGAAAACCTGTATTCCAAAATCTGTCGAAAAAATCGAGATGTTCAAAGTTACATTCCGGGTGTCACCGATTCTATTTTGAGCATTATACACACTTTTCGTAATCATCGTTAGTACATCAGACACATTTCTTGTGTGAAAGAAGGCCATTTGATGAGAGATCTTTAAGCAATTCGGCATTGTTTAGGACCTCTATTATAACTAGAAGGCCAAATGTCCGATAGTTGGAAGGTTCAGACGTTTTAACTGAGTTCTTAAAGGCTAGAAAAACAGATGATGATTTTAAGTAGGCAGGATAGCAAGAGATAGCGAAGTATTTGAGATGCAGTTTAGAGAGAATAGCAACCGCTTTGGGATCCGAACTTCTTAATGACTATTACAGGGAAGCCATCAGATCCACTGCTTTGCAGGGATCTAGGCTATTGATGATATGAGAAACCAACAAAAGGATTATACGCTTAACTCTGAACAGATCCTCAGTTGTAGGTGGGAAGTCACTCAGTGATACACTATATGATCAAGGGTAGATTTGAAAGAATATTTACTTGCAAAGTATTCAGCTTTAATAACAGCTGGTGTTAATACCTCAATTCGTTTACGTTAAGAAAACTAAATTGAGAAGTAAAAAATCTCGAAGATTCAGACCAGGAAAGATGTATATATCTCTAAGATTCTAATCAAGGAGTCATTGGAATAAACATACGAAATATAAAGATATAGAACATTAATAGTAATAAATAGAAATCATTGTTTGCTTATCTGTGCCTTATTTGTGTTTTGCGGATAATATGTCGGAAAAATACTATTCTGTATATAAACTACTTTTCTATGGTGTCTACTGATGACTGTCTATACTTTCTGTGAAAATCAGTTTTTTTGCGATAGAACTGAACAGTGATTTTCATGTTATTCTCTCTATTTTGCCATATTGAATTCGTTTTCTGTATTGTATTTTCTCTTAGCTGTTTGTGAAAGAAAATAGATTTATTTTGTAATTAATTTTACTCAGTACAGTTCTCAAAAGCCACAGAAATAGGTGATGTAACGATAAAGATGAATAAAGTTTGAATGGAGATAAAGAGGATAAAACCTGATAATTATGAGTAGAGATAAAGAGGATAATACCGGATAATTGTGAATGGAGATGAAGAGGATAAGACCTGATAATTGTGAATGGAGATAAAGAGGATAAAACCTGATAATTATGAGTAGAGATAAAGAGGATAATACCGGATAATTGTGAATGGAGATGAAGAGGATAAGACCTGATAATTGTGAATGGAGATGAAGAGGATAAGACCTGATAATTGTGAATGGAGATGAAGAGGATAAGACCTGATAATTGTGAATGGAGATGAAGAGGATAAGACCTGATAATTGTGAATGGAGATGAAGAGGATAAGACCTGATAATTGTGAATGGAGATGAAGAGGATAAGACCTGATAATTGTAAATAGAGATGAAGAGGATAAGACCTGATAATTGTGAATGGAGATGAAGAGGATAAGACCTGATAATTGTGAATGGAGATGAAGAGGATAAGACCTGATAACTGTGAATGGAGATGAAGAGGATAAGACCTGATAATTGTGAATGGAGATGAAGAGGATAAGACCTGATAATTAGGAGTACAGATAAAGAGGATAACACCTGATAATTATAAATGAAGATGAAGAGGATAAGAGCTGATAATTAGGAATGGAGATGAAGTTGGTAAAACCTGATTATTATGATCATCTGGAGTATAGATGACGATTGACGTTAGACAAGCCGATATCAATATTTAGGTTGAAATAACCTCAATGGGGATCTATTACATAATGAGATATTTATTTAGCAACAGCTCTGTTGAAGCTTATTTTTGCATTGTATTACCTCCCCACTGAATTCAGTGTGTTACGTTGCAAGACTACCTGACAACCATATTTTATTTCTGAGATTAGTAATTTTCAATAATCTTGGATTCATATCGAACTTTTGTTCTTGGTTGATATAGGGGTTATAATTGACACAAACATTTCAACCAAGTACCCTCTGGTCATTATCAGATTGGCTCATGTGGAATATCCTGTTGATTATTGCGAAATATACTATGAAATCAATTATTGTTCTTTCATGTTGTAATTTGTTATTCTCACTACCATGTCCGAGCTCACTAGATGATACTAACACATGTTTAACAAACTATTATATCCAAGATAAGAACGCCTCGAAGGACGTCAGTGGTGTATTTTTGGAGCCCTTTATATTCAGTGTCAGATGGATTTTGACAACTGGATTATGTTAATGACTTCGTGCCATTTGTAATAATTTGTATTTATTTCTGAGATGAGTAATTTTTCAATAATTTTGGAATTATTTCGAACTTGTGTTCTCATCATTATAACACCTATATCAACCGAAATGAGAACAAAAGTTCGAAATAATTCCAATATGATTGCCTGAAAACCTTCTAAAATGATTTAAGATACAAATACATTTAAGAACATGACACACCTGCCTTTTTCTGATGTACGTTTACCTTTATTTACTTTTCAAGTTTGAGTGAAGGCATAAACGAAAGAAAGTTTTCAAATGTAAATGTTGTTTGCTGCAAACGATTACTTGGAGCTGGTCCCATGAAAACACGGCTAGATCGATCGGTCGTAAAGTTGTTAGGAAAGAAGGTATAACGACTGGGGTAATTATTTTGAGACCCTTTCGGAAAGTTTTCATCTCGACCGTTGAAAATATTCTTGTCTTCGATCCAAGAGAATTTATGACCAAAGAATCGTGCCAAAATAACTTTGTTCTTCGTCAGGTATGAATAAAACAATCACTTTAAAAAGAGGAAGGAAAGTACTATATGTATGTGGAAATTCTATTTAGGTTTTGTAGCAAAATACTTTCTGGAATATGGATAAGCGTTCTAATTCAACTGACACACGGGTTACGATAATTGAATATGCCTTGAAACAGTGTTTGTTGTATGTTTGCTCAACGGCATGTCAATATTTTATGGGTCACTCTCAAAATTTAGGTTTCCTGGGAGATTTGATTTAGTAAAAATATATGTTAGTCTGTATTTGAATACATGATAAAGGATACACAGATTGTGTGAATATACATGTTTGTGGAAAAATAATTACTAAAGGCAGCGATACGTATGTTTTGTGTCGTCTTGTTGATGTATCATTTTGGAATAAAATTTGATTTCTTACTTTGTTAATTAAAAAATTGTCTGATATTATATAGATTAATATCACAACAGTAGTTCGTTCATGTCCGTTAGTTCGCTGATTGATTTCGTTTAGTAGCATATCAACTTCTAGGGGTTATTTAATACCTACAAATAAATAGCTTAAGCAAAAAAAATTGAACTTCTTCAGCAATAACTGGTACCAAGATTACACCATAATCTTTATGAATCTCTTATTTTCATGCAGAACAATGGACCTTTCCACAAGGCTCAGAATGCTATGGCTTTATTTAAAGAAGGAATCGCCTTAATGAAGTGGCCAGCCAGGAAGCTCCTACATGAATCCAATAGAAAATTTTAGAAGATTATTGTTGAAAGGGGTCAGAAAAGAAACACGAAAAACCAGGACCACCTATGGAAGTTCTTGAAAAACAAATGGGAGGAAAATACTACTGATTTTTGCAAGGAAATTAATTAGATCATGTGGTCTACGATGCAGAGAATTCATTGAAAATAAAGGGATATTTACCAAATATTAAATTATGTTGATATATTGTGGACAATCACGTATTAACAAGATCGTTCATTAACTTTTGTCCAGTAGCTTATTTCCTTTTTCCATTTAATCTTTATTTAAAAAAAACAAAAAGTATGATATAAACTTTTGTAACTTTTTATAATATTTATGCATTACACTTTAATATTTACGCGGTAAAAATGTTATTGCTAATCATGCGCTAATTTTTAAGTAATACACGCGTATTTATGTCTTTGTTGTTTCCGCTCCTCTTAATATGGTCGCTACTGTACATGTTTGTGGAGAAATAATTACTAAAGGTGGCGATACTTATACGATATGTTTTATGTTGTTTCGTTGAAATAAAATTTTTGGAATAAAATTTGATTTTTTACTTTGTTAATTAAAAAATGTCGGATATTATATAGATTAATATCACAACAGTACTTCTTTCATGTTGGTTAGTTGGCTGGTTGATTTCGTTTAGTAGCATATCAGCATCTATGGGTTATTTAATACCTATAAATATATAACTTGAACAAAATTGTACGCCCTCAATTACAAATAAAATGTATTGTTGGTCATTTTTCTTTCAACATGTATTGTTGGCCATTAAATCGGTAAATGTGTAGAAAAACAGTAGGTTTAAAATAATTATCTGATTGAAGATAAATTCTTTTCAGCGGGAAAAATAGGGTTAAAAATGAAAGGGAGAAAGGAACCTTGAATATATATATATATATATATATATATATATATATATATATATATAAACGTTTAGTTATGTAAAGAATGTCATTCTCATGGAAACTTTAGAAAAGAACAATATAAACATTTAACATGGTGGGGTTGCACACGGACCTTCACCCCCTGCGGACAGATAACTTGTAAGTTCCCACACACATTTTTATGTATTGGTGGCAAATTAAAAAATTGAAAGATTAGTAAATATGCAAGAAGAAAGAGCTGAATTTTCCTATGAAATCAGCATTAAATGTTGTCAGAAAAAGAACAAAATTTTCGAGCTCCAAGAGGCCATATTGCAGCACCTATAGCTGCTTAGCAGTTTAGGTAATGTAGTAACATATTTAAAAGGCCTGAGCAGGTGGATTAGAGAACGGGGGCTGAGAAACGTTACAGGAGAAAGCGTACTAAGAGCCACCAGGGATAAGGAGACGTGGAAGGCCATCATCGCCTATGTCCTGAAAGGGACAAGGTACATAAAAGAAGAAGAAGAAGAGGAAGTAATGACAAAGCTAGAAAACGTGAAAGAATCACGAACGCATATATAAATACCTAAAGAGACCAAAGAAATTAACTAACGTACAAAGAAATCGAAAATTGTATATATCTGTACTTATTTATAAATGGAACTTTGTCTGTGTGTGTGTATGTCTGAGTGTGTGCCTCTGTGTGTGTTTATAGACTCCGAAACGGCTGAACCGATTTTCCTGAAAATTTACACAGTTGAACTATAAGCGTCTGCGATTGTTCTTAGCTAGGTTTTGTGTCGAGGTATCCAAGATAAATATCGAAAATCGACATCGAAAATATCGGCTTATAGAAGGAGTGGTCCGATTTTAATCAAATTTGATGCACTAATAGACAAAGACACAAAAAACGCTATTCAGAAGTTTCAAGGTTGCAGTTCTAACAATAGTGCAGAATATCGATAATATCCTCGATATCGGAAATCGATACCCCCAATAATCTATCGAATCTGATCAAAAACCGATATTCAGCCATTAATAATGCTCATTTTCTCCAATTTTACTCCCTATAGGTACGATGAGTATTCATGGACTTACTTATTTGATATCGATAGCAGGAAATCAAAATTTGACTTACATCCATTCATGTTCTTTTGTTCTACGTTTACGCTTTAACTGGAAACAACTATTGCTTTTTAGTCTTTCGTGCCAACGTCCAAAGAGTGTCAGCTCCAGGACCATGGATTAGTTTTAAAGCTTTCATTACACCTGAGCAACGCCGGGCTATACTGCTAGTATATATATATATATATATATACATATATATATATATATATATATATATATATATATATGTATATATCACCCCCAAGCAAGGCATTCCACTGCCACTACAGTACAGGGGGTTTACACAGAGCGATTGGTAATGTCAGAAGGAGGGTGATAGACGAGTTAGGATATACATAGGGAGAGAGTTGGAGAGAATGAGTGTGAGTTAATGTGTTAGGAGGTGTCTATTGACCTTACATTTAATCTCCTGGAGATTGTAGACGTCAGGGAAGCAAGCATGCGGAAGGGAATTCCACAGGCGGGAAGTGCGAGAAAGAAGCTGTTGGAGTAGAAATTGCGGTTAAATTTCATCGGTTTCACTGTAAAAGGGTGGGACCTAGTTGCCAATTTAGTATCTCGTGCAAATTCACACCTAGGGGCACCAGTGATTTAAGTTCATCAGAGTAGAAGCCATGAAAGTATTTATAGAAGAGGCACCGGGAAGCCACGTCACGCTGGTGAGAGAGAGAGGGGGGGGAGAATGAAAGAGAAAGAGAGAGAAGGAGAGAGAGAGAGTATGTAATATGTAATCGATACTCTTATATGTTACAGGAAATTGTGGAAATGTGCTTATAGCTAATAAAATCTTAATGCGACTGAAATCTGGTTCTACTGAGGAACGTACGGAATGCCATGGAAATGGTATGAGAGCAACAAGGAAGGTTTAAAAAGTCACGAATTTTATGTAAACTTGCATTAACAATTAGAAAGAGGTTACCAATATTCTGAGACATGTAATGACGAAAGATGGACAGTTATATTAGATAGATATACGTAGCCATTATTGTTAATTACTTAATTAAAAACGAATAAGCTCGACGTTTTTTTTACACAAACACCCACTCGTTTATGTGTGTAGTAAGTACAATGGATATCAGCTTGGAATAAGAAATTAGATTGGAGTCAAGTTCGAATTCTATTTGAATTTGTTGCATTAAATTATACGCAAATATATTTGGAAAAGTTATGAATGCAAATTCAATTCTCTTATCTTCCTTGACTCGCATTCATTCCCTAACCATCCTTGTATCATGTTCTCCTTCCATTCCACTCTACTCTCATGCAGCTATCTTTACACCAGTGTTCTCATCCTTCTTCTACAGCTTTTCTGACACTACCGTAATATTTTCCCGCTTTTCACATCACTCCCCTCTGATGTAACCCACTTACAACCAGTGGCATTTCAGCTTTGCTTGGGGTGAAATGATTAGAAAAAAATCCATCTCATCTCCTTTCAGCTATGACATAATTAGAGTAACAGATGTTTTTTATAGGTTTGCGGTAAAATCTACCAAGCCAATAAGAGCTCGAAATAGATATAATCGTTCAAGTTTCTGCACATCCGGATGCAAATTTTAGATATAAAATACAGAATTTCTACCAGATTTTAATGTCACTTTTGCCAATTATGACGATTTAATGGTGGTAGTATCGTAAACAACTATTTGTTAGTTACATTCTAATAGTGTGAAACATTGAAATCAAAAGATTACTATAGATTTTTATTATAGGTGTTGTTGTGGAAAAAAGGTTTCACCTGAAATCAACTATATTAACCATTTTTACATATCATAAATACTTTATGTTTATTTTAAATGTTTCATGCATTTTTTAAAATATTTTCTGTAGTGATATCTATTTTATTTAATGTGGTTTCTTCCTGTATTATTAGAATTGCTTTGAGTATTTTAGTCGTCTTTTTTTACAATGTGTACATTATACGTCGCGAGTTCTAAACGCCTATAGCGCTTGTCGGTTGGAGCAGCCGCTGAAGAAGGCTATGCATAACGGACAGGTTACAGAAAGTGCTACTCAGAATTATATCAAAGTCAGCGGCAGTCCATTGCAGTTTCATAACTCGATTCTGCGTGTGTCATTCCATGTGTGCCGCAGGGGAAGGTCATGAAATCAAGTTGTGGGTCACTTTGTGGCAAGGTGAGGACGACTTTAAATAAATTCACGCCATCGGCATTTTCTCCGACTCTGATTTTCGTTTATATCCAACAAACTTTTGTAGAGCCAAAACAGCGATACGAAATGAACGATGGCAGCAGGTTTGGGCAAAACTGGAATCTTTTAGTTCAGATTCTGTTAGTTTGCATCGAATTTATGCATCAATGTCATAATAATGAATGAAACAACCAGCAAAGAAGAAATTAAATTCTAGTATATGCGATAAAGGCGAGGATGGCTCTATACTAATTTGTTATCATCTATGAATATTTTTAAAGATAATACCGAATGCGCACAAAACTTAAAGAAGTGACAGTTTTTCAGTGCTCAAAAAACTAAGGGTTTTTAACGCAAGTATTCCTTTGAGATGTGCGTTGTAGTGCGGTCGATATCGACTCGGAACAACTCGTGGAGACGAGTTCGAATCACTTTTATTCACTTACATACAAATACCCTTGAGAAAGGTATTAATCCCTTTTTCCCTCCAGTTGTGGGTTGAATAATAGAAGAGATCTGGTTCTATAGCCTTGGCTGTTAACCAGTCTACCGCAGAAAGCAATGGCAACCTATTGCTGTGTAATGTGCTGCTTAGTCAATCTTTTTCGAGACATGAACGCCCAAAGCGAGTAACATGTATGGCACATAACTCACTCATTGCTTAAAATTAATATAACTGTTTATTCACAATTATTGTTCATTTTATTTCATTATTGATATCTATTACCATTATTATAATAATTTATTTTATTATTTATTCTTTATTTTCTCTTATCATGTTTTTCTTTTTTCTTGTTTTTGTACAAGGGTATTGAAGATGTTTTGAATGATTTTTACTTTCTGTTTTGTTTACTTTGGATTATATTTATTAGTTTCTACTTTTATGCTCTAATTTATCTTTATAAGTTGATAAAAAGTAAAACATTATATTTATTGTATGTAATAAATAATGAATTCATAACCACAATTCATTATCTCCGAATATTTTGGGCATAAATTCAGATTCCTATGTACATTTTTATTTTTGTTATTCTTTTTGAGTTAACAAACATTCTTGCCATTCGTGTTTGTTTATTTGAGCGTTACTCTTTTTATAATTTGTTTTTTTCTAGTGTTTGGTTTATCTAATGCTGCACACGCACACACACACACAGACACACACACACACACACACATATATATATATATATATATATATATATATATATATATGACAATCTTTCTTGTATTCATTTGGATCTTACAGCTTCCATATATTATGGTCCAATGTGTGCAACCTGAGATGTCTCTCTAGTCTCACCTCCGGAGAAAAGTATTTTACAGGTTAGAAATCTATGCCCATCTGGTGCAGACTAGGACGCCTGGGAATCACCGTATATGATAAATCAACTCGGGCATCGACACTAATAATTAAAAAACATCTAGCAGGCTCTACGCTTTTATTGGTTGGATACATGAAAGACAAAAACACTGAAACCAACATGGGAGGTCAAAAGGTCAACAAAATACAGCAAACTCAGACTTTCATTCTAGAATGCAGCTTCGTAGTGTATATAGAGAGCACCAGTGAGCTAAGTTCATCGGAGAAGATGCCGTGAAAGTTTTTATAGAAGCGACACAGGGAAGCCACATAGCGCCGGTGAGAAAGTGATTGTATCTGAGCTGCCAAGTCGGGATCTATCACATTACAGATTCTCCGTTGGATTTTGTCAAGGACACTGTGTAACATATAAATAAAAATACCAATGTATGCAACTGTTGAAGTTCAAATGAGTATCCATTAGAGAAGAAGTCTAAATGATTCCATTATTTGCCTGTGAAGTATTTTCATCATTGAAAGTACAACCGTCAATAAATTTTACATACGTAGCACCAAGAACAATTTAATATCTCGATGGTTTCAACATATTTTATTCTTTCATAATAATAAGTACAGATTCCTTTCTATATGTTTTTAGTTTTTAAAGGAAATCATTATATCTCCTACTGTATATCGAGCCAAACCCCATGATTACCCCAACAAATATCCGGCTAAGGAAAATTATTTAAGTTTTCTCATATATATATATATAATTTCCTGATTCTTTCAGGTGTATATATCCTGATGAGTTGATAATGACACCAAAACACAACAGCAATTTGTGCGGTGAAAATATGTTTTATCATAAATTTAAACTATAAAAACATTACTAGAAATATTGCCCTACTACTACTATGATATATATATATATATATATATATATATATATATACAACAACATTACTTTTTACACTCAAAATATAAAAAAATAATAATTGATAATACAATTATCCTGCACCAAGAAAACAACAAAAATAAACTACAGATTCTCGAGGCAATATTCATTAAAACATCTAAGCCGCCATTTAATAGAATATATGAATACTGTAATAATGTCATAAAATGTTTGCAAAAAGAACCGTTTTTATGCTTTAACACGTACACGACCATGACATTCCAACATCAAAATATCCATTTTGGATAATTTTCACTTTCTAATGAACGCTAGCAATTTGTCAATCGTTATATTTGAAGCGAAAAAAAAAATTACAGAAATTTTTAGCAACACTGTTTTGCGGTTATTTTTGTTGCCATAACTCAAGCCCCTGAAGATGATCTCGGAAACAGATTGAAATTACTTGGGTACTTTGAGAAATGGATGATAATAATATCTGTTAACGTTACAGCTAATTTCTAATATCATTCAAAAAGATACACAAACGATTATCCGTGAGTATCAACGGATTTTATTAAAAATAAGCAAACATAATGTTTGCAAATTATTTAATCTGACATCTTTAAAAGAAAATTTGCTGCCTAAATAAACAAATATATATATATATATATATAATCTAAACTTATCTATAAAAGGAACTTTGTGTGTGTGTGTGTGTGTGTTTCCGTTAAATATAGACTTCGAAACGGCCGAACCGATTTTTTGAGAATTTACACAGTTGTACTATAAGTGTCTTCGAGTGTTATACAAGGAGTGGCCCGATTTTAATCAAATTTGATACACTCATTGACGAAATCATAAGAAACGAGATTCAGAAGTTTCAAGGTTGTAGTTCTTACAATAGTTTAGAAAATCGATAATATATATATATATATATATATATATATATATATATATATATATATAAGGCAAGATATTTGTGTGTGTGTCTGTTTATCTGCCTGTATGTTTGTATTTTTTCAGCCCTTTTATTTTAGTTTTTGCTTTGGGTTTGGCTTTAAGTAAGTATAATTGTAGTCCATAGTCTCATTCATGATACCATTTACTTAGAGGACTTATTTAGCCTTCAAAATTCAGTTTACGACAAAGAAACTTATTTGATATCGATACCAGGAATTCAAAATGTGACTTACATCCATTCATTTTTCTTTCAATCTATCGTTTCGCTTAAACTGAAACAGCTAATGCTTTTTAGTCTTTCGTATCAACGTCCAAAGAGTCTGAGCTAAAGGCCCATGGATTAGTTTTAAAGCTTTCATTAACGCCGTGCTATAATACTAGTATATATATATATATATGTTAAGATTTAATATAGAAAAAATGGATTTGAATACGAGCCAAGAGAATGAAAAGAAAAACGTTAAATGGAACGTTTATCAATATAACATGTTTGCCTTTTATTTTATTCGACTCTAACGAATCTTTAATAAAAGCGAAACAAGTTAGTTTATTGAACTATTCTTATTTGTTTTTTATCGCATATCTCTCTCTGAATTGGTCCTTCTCTTTCTTTCTCTATCTCTCTCACACAAGCAAATATATATATATATATATATATATATATATATATATAATTAAAAGATCTGATTCGCATAACCTGTTATATATATATATATATATATATATATATATATATATTCAGTTGAATTAGTGTGAGTTTGTGACCCTGTGATTCACGCTTTTGCGATTGTCAGAGTTTGTTTGACAATCACAAAAGCGTGAATCACAGGGTCACAATCTCACATCAATCCACCTGAATATGTTAGCTCTTTCACTTGATATTGAGCACTTTCAAATAAGTACTGCGCATATATAATATATAAATGATATAATATATATAACAAATTTCATATATATATTTATATATACAAACATATATATATATGTAAAATTTATATATATATATATATATACATATATATATATATATATATATATATATATATAAACAGAGTATGGAATGTCTGGAACTGTTTGAGCAAATTATTCAATAACGTCAATTTAAGTTTGTTGTGGTATAGAATATTACTTAACGACTTGTTGCTAACTTATTCCTTTTTTCCCATGACACTTGTATCAGACTAGCTTAACCTAAGTTACTAAGCGATCCTACTTTTCCTCATGATGTTTTATCTGTCTTTAACGTCACTCAAAGATTTCTTTCACTAAAGAAAAATACTTCAAATTTATTGTAATAAATAATTCCTAAAGAATTCTGACTTCATTTTGATATTTATATTAATGTCAAATGTTCAAAAGTTTTTCAAAAGAAACCATAAATTTGACTTCATACCTTGAATTCTTTATAAATTTTACATGATTAAGCTTCATTAACTAAAACATTTCTTTTAGAATATTTATGAAAATATTTTAACAACGATAGACGAGATGAGAACTTATCAGGCAAATTATGGTATTTATCACTACCAGAGCGTCTTGTGACTCGACTTCGGACTGCTATAGTAATTGTATTATATATATATATATATATATATATATATATATATATATATATATATATATACAATTATGAATTGTACATTGCGACATAGAAATTTTTGAGTTTCGAGATAGATTCTCATCATTAGTCAATGTTTGATGTTGGTTGTGCCGAATATTTAAATTTAAATATAATACAATATATATATATATATATATAATCTAAACTTCTTTATAAATATTTTACCCATGATTGAAACCCGATCGAATTGGCGTCAGTCGGCGATTCTACCTCTGATCTATGGGCGCTCGGTAGATGGAGGCTTTTAGCATATGATTTATCAGTTACACACACACACACACACACACACACACACACACACACATATATATATATATATATATATATATATATATGAAAAATCTGATTCGAATAATTTGTTATTCCCGCTCAAATATGGTTTCTAATGCACGTGTCCATATCGAGAACCCTAATACTTGAAATGGTGTTCGGTATTCCCTTTTAGTCTCTGCTTTTCTGAATGTCTAATAGTCTCAGTCGTCGCAATGTTATAATAATCTATTTTCCAACCTCCTTTCTTTGTTAATCACGTTCCAATAAGCGTCGTCCATTAAGGAAAATTGTATCTTAGAGAGTACCCTTTGGAAAGACTCATCTTACAACTAAACACTTATATCGCAAATATTACAGATATTTCCTTAGATTTATTGACGAGACAACATAATGGATTTATCTGAGTTTTCTTATTAGTTACTTGAAAATTAGGCGCAGATTACAAGCGGTATGTAAAGTGATACGATGATATTTGGCTGTAAATCTAATTTGCTGTCTTCTCCTTGCTACTTGATTATCACCTGGGAAATATTTATCTAACTCATTTATTTTACTATTTAATTCTGTGATTATTCAGAGTTAGGTGATCGACTGTAAAATATACCTGATATTTACCTGATATTACAAAAAGAAAAATCTTGAAATCGGATTTTCACTGGGTATTTTTAGCCCAACCAAGAATAATTGCATCTTGGTATATAACTACATTAGGTGCCTAACATAGTTAATTCTTTAACAAATACATTCAGAAAATTATTAATTCTAAGATAAACTTTATTACTCGATTTCTCACTTCTGTGACCTTGTACCAGACAACTAAGTGCCGTCAAAAGAAATGAAACTAGTGAAAAGTTTTCAGTCTGGAAGTAAAATGATGCACATTGTTAAGAAAATGTATTTATTTTTTCTCATTTAACTTCGAGATATTTTTATTTAGTAGTTGGAGACGCTTTGACTGTGAAAACAATGATTCACTCGATATGCATAAAATGGAATCAGAAGAAGAAGAAGAAGAAGAAGAAGAAGAATGGTTAGGTTTAGGGTTAGGATAGGCTTTTTTCTCTTCTAAACCTGCCACTAGAAGAAAGGAAGAAGAAAAACGAAAAACGATGTTTATTTGTATATATCTGACAATTTTCTTATATTCTATCATAAAATAAATCTCTTTGTCTGAAGATCTACTTCATCGTATTTCTTTTTTATAAAGGCATCGTACTGAAAACGAGATCACAGATAGCCGAGAACATAAAAGATTTTACAAATTACAGAAAAAAGTGACTAATCCGAACATATATCATAAAATTCAAAATAATCTATGGACAAACATGTTATATATAACTGTCAAATTTGCTTTCTGTTTTCTCAGCTACAAACAAATTTTATCAGCATTATGTATGCAAAGAATCTGTTGGCTCTGTCTCAGAAAATTTTAGAATTCGTTTTCCTCAGAAATCTTATGATTCTGGCTACATTAATATTTTCATTGCTTGTAAAAGTGCTAATAATTTCAATAATTCTTCTGACTTCTATAGTAACATGTAGTATTGGTCTTGTTGTTGAAAAATGATTTTAAAAGATATTCTACAGATTTAACCACATATATGGTCCCTAAATTGAAAGAGGGTAAAGATCTATAAAATAAAATATTTGTAAATGGAAAGTGTATCCTGGCTATGTAGCTTTTGATTAAACTGATTATCAGTAATATGGGCAATTATGGCCATCCTATCCGGGCTTACTCGTCTATCAGATGTTATACCCTCACTTTTCATCAGTAATTTTTATCCCTAGTAAAAAATCTGCTGTCTTTAATTTTCTTTTCCTACAGCAATTTTTCTGTTGTTGGTCCTCATCCAAATAAAGATATTCTGGCTATTCTCGTATTTCCTAATTTAAGATTAGATAACGAATTCTTATGATACTTATGTTTGTGACGAAAATGTTGATTTCCATTTTTTAATAAACTTCAGACGACGCATCACATGAATTAGATACACAGATTCTGAGTTTAATACACTTAAATATTCGTCTTCACTAAATTGTATTTGTCCTGTGTGTGATAAAGTGACCATACAGCTATAGTGCACGTTCAGTGGTTTACTAAGCACTTTTTCAGAATAGTTCATATTTATAAACAAAACTATTCTCCTTTAACCACCACTTCATCCGCATCTAGAGAGCATCATACTGCGCCTCCTTGGTCTTACTTTCTCACCGACATGAAGTGGAAGGAACGACTACATCGAATCTATAGCTGCATCTACTGCTAGAAAAGTTTGTTCCTTGTGTTTTAGCACGAAGTGTCTTCTCGTCATCACCCATTTTGCACATTTATAAATCAACCATTCGTTCGTGCATTGGATACTGTTGCCATATCTGCTTGGGTGTTCCTTATATTCCATCTCGAGATTCTCGACAAAGTCCAAACTAGGACATGCAATAGAATAGATCATGACTTGGAATGTCGACTTCAGTTATTTTCTCATAGTCGTGACGTGGCTTCTCTCTGCCTTTTCTACAAATATTTTTATGAAAACTGACGAGCTTTTTTCCTGGTGCCCCCACCACATGAATTTAAGTCTGCTACTACATTGCCATTCCGGTCCTTATCTTTTAACTGTTGAAATAGTTAAATGTATTTCTACTTCTAATCTAACAGTTTCCTTTTGTCGCACTTCTCGCACTTCTCACTTCTGGAATACTCTTCCTTTACTTGCTTCCCTGATAGCCCTAATTTTCAAAAATTATATGCAATGTCAATTGTCATCTTCTATATACTTGCATCCATTCATCTTTTATCCTTTCCGTAAAACTCCCTGAGTTTTAGCTCTCATTTTTTCTCCTTGGGTACAAGTGGCAGTCCCGCATTGCTCGGGGTGAAATGAATAATAATAATAATAATAATAATAATAATAATAATAATACTGAATAAATATTCCTGCAAATTTCATTGGAAACGTAGCAGATACGCTCATGACATTCATTCCAAAATTTCTTAAATATAAATCTATATTTTTTAATTGTTCTCAGAAAGAAAAATGATTATTGTACAATACATATTACATATTCTGTTTGAATTTGGGAGAAACACCATTTTAAGATGAACTAATGATACTTTATCTTTGTCGTAGTTATCAACATTATCTTTACTTGCCAGATTTTGCCGTCAATATGCCATGTTGTAATTTTATTTATTTAAAGTTTATTATAAAAAATTACGCAATTCTTAATTATTGGAATGTTTTCTTTATTTCAGTCGGTTAAGTGCCATATGTGATACACACTTGGGCCGATCATATCTCAAAAGAGACATGACTGAATGGGCAGAAGATTATCCCGAAGTAGATTGCCATTGCTTTCTGCGGTAGACTGGTTGCCAGCCAAGGCCATAGAACACAATCTGTCCTGTTATTTGACTCATAGCTAGAGGGGGAAGAAATGTATTATATTATTAATAGTAATTAGTATGGGTTTAGTTTATTACTTCATAACAATATAAAACTGATCCCCCACTTTATGCCCAGTAGGATTTTTTTATTATATTTCCAAGTATTATATTCAGTCAGTCAGTCAGTTAAGTGCTATACGTGATACACGCTTTAGGCGATCATGTTTCGAAAGACTGGGCAGAAGATTATCACGCAGTCGGTTGCCATTGCTTTCTGCGATAGACTGGTTACCAACCAAGGCTATAGAACCCAATATGTCCTGTTATTTGACCCATAGCTGGCTCGAGGGAAGAGACAGATTAATACCTTTTCCCAAGGGTATTTGCACGTATATGATTGCAACGAATTCAATTGGAATTTGAACTCGTCTCTCCGATTTCTCGTTCCGAGTCGATATCCACTGGACTACACCAGTAAATAGTTTAGGATTTTAAGAATTTTTGTTGACAATAATTTCTTTTTGACGCAAGTCATATCTATTCGCTCATATCTGAAAGTGGGAAGAGGTGGAATTATAATTGAATATAACAAACCTAACTGGAATTCGAACTCGGCTTTCCGACTGCACTCAAGTTTACTTAAATTCGGTGATATTTAGCGTTGATATTACTGTAAATCCGTAATCTACGTTAGAAGCAGTGAACGACAAAATTATGGATTACGCCAAAGGCAACCGGCTTTATATGGAAAACATAAACAGTGACAAACAAACATTTCATGACGTCAGAGACAACCGACTCCAAAAGTAATAATCAACGAAAATAATTAATAGATGTGCTTTTTTTTGTTATAAAATCGTTTCACACAAAGTAAGACAATACTGCCACCGGAGAGACAAATGACAGAGAAGAAAACAGCATAGATGTTGTTATAGACAGAGTATGAGAGAGGTAGGCGTCACGGAGATAGAAGATGACAATTGAAGTTGCATTTAAACTTTTAGAAATTGTAGCTATCAGAGAAGAAAGCATGGGTGAGGGAAACTCACAGGCGTGAAGTACGATGAAAGACATTGGCGGTTATATTTACCTATTTTGACAGTTTAAACTGGGGAGCAGGGCCTAATTGCTAATCAATTGAACTGATGAGGCCAGGAAACCAGGGAGTAAAAGCAGAAACAGTGAAAATACTTGTAGAAAAAACAGAGGGAAGCCTCATTACGTCGATGAGAAAATGGCTGAAGGCGAGCAGCTCAATCAGGACCAAATACATCGAAGATGCTTCTCTAAATTTTTGTTGATAACCTTGGAAATGAATAGAAGATGCACCTGGCCATTTATGGCCACAGTTTTACATGCATGAATCAATGGTAAATTTATAAATATGCAGCAGCAGCGGCAGTATATAACCAGTGAATGAAAATGAGAAGACTAACGCGAGAAAAGACAGCGAAACTACAACTTCAGAAAGACATACGATCGACGCTAAGTTGAGATTTATGTAAGAGTCTAACTGACAGGGAAGAAACTATAAAAGAGTTTCAAGGCGAGAAATTCGAGAAAAAAGCTTTTAAAATAGAATTTGCGGTTATATAAGTAACATTTTAACATTATTAAATCTAAAATTATGATACTGACTTGATAGTTGAACAACAGTATGCCTTTAATCTATGCAATCTTACTATCAAAGAAGATTTCTCATTAGATCAATTACCATAAAACTTATTTATAGAAAAATCACAGGGGAGCCATTTCAGATTGGTGAGAAGTTGACCAAATTCGAGATGCCAGGAAAAGATCAATAACATAACAGACTCTTTTATGGATTGTGTTGAAAATCTATATATATATATATATATATATATAGCAGAAGCATCGGATCAGATATGTCATCATTATTCAATTCCGGGGAGGATGTTATATTTATAGAATTGCAATATCGAATTTGACAACAAAATTGTCGATTCAGACACATTGAAATCCATTCTATCACATTGTTTCCTCTTCTCGATATAGGATCTAAATAACATATCTCTGAATACTGCGCTAGTGATTGATGTAGTTGCAAATTTCCACTGATGTATTCCCTCATGTAGGATTTTGAATTCATATTTATGAGACACTGATCCCTTTTGTCCTTGTACAGTTGGTGTTGGATATTCTTCCTACGATAAATGAATCCGTGTTGGAAAAGCATTCCGTCTTACAGAGAGGTGTAGAATTCTTGTGACTATCGGTGTTCTCTTTGAAATAAAATCATTTGTATTGCGGCTCAACAAAAACAGTACTAAAAATGATCTATGTATTTTAATCATTTTACTTCAAGCAAGGCAATAATGCCACTAACGCACAAGGAACAAGTTTCAGAAAGAGCAGTATTAACGATTGACGTTGCAATAATATATTTGAAGATTTCATTTGTCAGAGAATCAAGAAATCAGAAAGGAGTTCCATAGACAAGAAGTGCGAGAAACAAAATTATTAGCCTAGAACTGAAGATTTCATCTGACGATTCCAAAAGCAAATTGGTGAGATATAGTTGTCAATTTAGTAATAGGCTTAAATTTATGTTTTCGAGCCGCCAAGAAGACATTAAATCGGTAAATTACTCTGAAAATATTAGAAGAAAAGACAGAAAAAAAGCACGTCGCGTCATTGGGGATGTGACTGAAGTCGTAATGAAAGGTCAGCTTAGATTAGACTACAGACCCTTCTATGAACTTCGTCAAGAATCTCAAGATGTATTGGATGAAAGAATCACCAGATATGGCAGCTGTATTAAATTCACGACCAAGGGTAAATTTATAAATGCCTAAGTTGGATTTTAACGAGAGAAATGGCGTGAATTGCATTTGATTAAATATAATCGCACCATTTTATATCTGTAGAAAACATGAGACCAAAAAAGTCATATAGTCTATCCGAAAGAAAACATTATGAAAGGAGATGAAATCTTCTTCTATGTGCCTTGTTCTTTCAGGACGTAGGCAATCATTGCTTTCCACGTCTCCCTATCCCAGGTGACTCTTAGAACGCTTTCTCCAATGACACCTCTCAAACCCCGTTCTGTCAACTACCTGCTCAGGTGCTTCAAATACGTTATTCGTTGCTTTTCTTCTGTCTATTTTTCCCTCTATCTGGCCTGTTAGTATCAAGTTCTCTAAACCGTCTTTTTTCGTCGCTTATCCCAGGAACTTTAGTTGTATATTCATGATGCTCAGTATTAATTTCCTTTTCCGTTCCATCCTTTCCAAAACCTCATCATTGCTCGCATGTTTGGTCCGTGATATCCGCAGCATCCTTCTATAGCACCACATTTTAGTTACTTTAAGTAGTGAGACGACTAGCCAAGTTTATTAGAGTCTTTAGTTGTTTGCCGAAAAGAAGTAAAAGTCAGGTAGGGCGATAATTTGAGTGATCAGCAAATTCACAAATGTTCTTCAAGATGGGAAATATGAATGAGGATTTGCAACAAAATGAAAAGCAAGAAGCAGCAAATCATTTATTTTAGAGTTTGCCGATACAATCAATTTCATGCGAAATGTCAGCATTTCAACGGGAAATAAAATAAAAATTGTAGCAATTAAATTTTGTCCTGTTGGTCCCCGCGTATTGTCACACATAATAAAGGACCACATCTCTTTCCTCTCGTACCAAACACAAAAAACAGACATTCTCGTCTTTCTGGTTTGTGCTTTTTGTGTTAGTAACCATTTCTTACTTTGTGATAATGACATTTCTTGCAGTGGGAATGGTCTGTTGACATCCAAAAATCATTTTTTATTATTTGAAACAATTCGATTCAAAAGCGAAAAGTTAGCATTCCTCATTAAACGGGCGTTGCATTTAGTTGACCGTTGAGTTCTAGTCTAATGCGAAAGCTTTCGAGGAACAAACTTTTTTTCCGTTTTATGAACGACAAACTTTCTCTTAGAAAAATGATAACTTAATTCGGGATGTATTGCCTTACGTGCTCCCACCCTTGGTTTTGCTAATTAGTTGGTTTGGTTCTTAATTCTAAATTCATATCAGTGAAATAAGTAATTAGTTTCTGATCTTCCTAACACATGTGGCTATGTATTGCGTTTGAATCGAGGAAACTTAACGAATGAATACACGTTAAATATTCGTTGGTATCATATTTTTGGGAAGCATAGATTTTTTACATGAAGTGTATTTGAGCTTAGCATCACAGTTGTTTTGAATTTTGGAGGAAATTTGGAGGAATAGATATTGTTGAAATGTGAAGCAGGTGCAAAGAAAAAACATATTTGTGTTCAGATTTTTTATTTAGTATAGCCAGAGGTCAAATTCCAGCTTCTGTCCTATTTATATTTTCACCGGAAGACAGTTGTCGGTAGGTCGGAAGTTACTTCTAGATGACGGGTATGAATTAATTTTAATCTGATTTTAAAATTTTAATTACAACCGTCGAGGTGGGTGTATATTCTAAATCGCTTACCCAATGTGTGAGGCATGGTACTGACAACTCAGACCAAAGAACTTCCACATTAATCCACAGCAATGTCACTACTTTATTTGAAAAGTTGTCACAACTGTGTTTGAAAAATATGTCAGTGTTTTAAAAGAAAATAAAATGTTTTATATTTTATTAACAACTTTTTTTATTTGTCCAGTTTTTTATTGTTTTTGACAGAGGCAGTTGTTGCTGTTCATGACGACGACAAAGAAGCGGAAAAAGACAACAAAGAAAAAGATTGACATATGATTGCTTAATTAATTTAATTAAAGACATCGAATTGAGTGTTACCCGACGAAAAGAAATTTGTCCCCATTGAAGGTAAGATCGAGCAGTAATCACCGACAAATGGAATTGAAATGTTTGTGAAAATTATTTACGTAGAAGTCGGGTTGAACGGTCCCCAATGATTTAGAAGACTTAAATATCCGCAAGATTTTTTAGTATAATACTTGTCACAGTCAGCGTGAGAAACTAGCATTTGTCTTCGTCACCGGTGTCCCAGATTTAATTTGCTCACCGACGCATGATTGCCACATGCGTCGTTTGTTCTAGAAACATTACGTCCGACATAGTCTAACATCGTACGCCTCGTGGTGGCAACATTCTTCACAAACAGCATTTATTCGTTCAGACATTGTGTTTTCACCCATAAACAATACACGTCTCAGAAGGACTCTATAACACACATGTAATATAAACATATAATTTTATGGGTTATGTCTTGAAGGCTGTCACAATGCGTTGAATGAAATAAAGGGTGGTAAGGAAGTGTTTGTATTACCTATTTATTACATTAATATTTCGAGATTAAAATCTCATCTTCGGAAAGGCAGAAAAGCTTTTGACTGCCTGAACTTCATCGCGGTCCCTGGTTGGCGAGATTTGTCCACTGCTGCTGTACGTGTGTGTGTGTGTGTGTGTGTGTGTGTGTGTGTGTATTCTAGTTGGGGCCTTTATGGTCTGATGATATCAGTCCGCTTGTATGTGTGGTTTAACTTAATGCGATCTGGGAGTTCACATGACGCTTTGATCGGATCAAAGAATATCAGTTTCATTACTGTTGTTTTATCTATCTGATTTATCTGGTGGTGTTTGCTTGTTGTGCGTGATTATGTTCACGTAGTATTGTAATTAAATCTACCTTATTTTTTATATATGTGTGTGTGTGTGTGTGTTCTTTCCTGGTTTGCGGTTTGTCATAAGCGTCTCCGCTACTCTGCCGGGAGGGAGAAATGTGTGTGCGTGGTTATTGTTACTATCTTTCCCGTGTGTATATAATTTATTATTGTCACATAGAAGGCCTGGATAAAGAAACATACTTTTCCCGAGCATTCATTTTGATATGAGGATCAATTCTACTCATTTCGGCATGTTTTGGCGACTTATTATGTTAAGCTTACTCTCAATCCGATTTCAAAGTATTGTGTATTGACTTCCTTTAGAAATTGGCTGTCTTATGAAAAGAAATGTCTGTTCAACATTTTCAACAAAGAAACAGATGAAATTTATTAAACGAAAACAAAACTCTCGCACACATGAACTTCCTTGTCATTACGTACGTCAGAAATCATCAGGTAGATTCTTACAGCAAATTAGGCTTTTTTTTAATTTTTTCGTCTAAAAAATTCAAAGCTATAACAGAAAATATGATATTAAATTTTGAAAACATTTGACAAAAGAATAAGGTGTCATGTTCTTCAATCTAGAAAATATTAAAATCAACGTTTTTTTAAACAAAATTTCGTGAAATTATAATTAAAGCTTACGGGCAGGTAAAAATACACCAAATAACTGTCAGACTGATGATGTACAATATTTTTTAAAACTTTTTCTTATTACCTGAGGCAGAAAAAATTAATGATTAATAATAATTAATAATATTGATATGAATAATACGAAGTAGATAGGTTGATACGCAATGAAAGTCTGTGTGTGTTTTGCTTTCATTACAATATCTATGAGTGTCACGCATACGAGATTGAGTTTTGGATTACAGAATAGATATGAGCAAAAAGTCGACGGTTGTCATTGCAAGTGAATAGGAAAATCTAGATTGTCATTTTGATGTGTCCATCTTCTTATCGGCGTTCTGTTAACAGAGTTATAGGAGCACTTTTCCCATGCAACTATTGGCCGAAAGGGTTAAGTAATTTGTGAAAGCAGCACATGTGTATTCTGTTCAGGCTTTAAATAAATACACATCAAGAAAGAAGAGATATTGCCGATAGAAAATCCATGATATGATCAATAATCATAACACTTCTTGAGAAAAAAGATTTGGAAGAGAATTTCGTTTTACGACACAGCCTTATTATAAAAAACCAAGAAATTCAGAAAAAAAAGAAATATTGCGGAAATAAATGTAACTTTCACAGAATATGTGAAAAAAATAAAAAGATTCTCAGATGAAATTTAAAGGAAAATTTATTCAAATTCGATATTTTGAAAATGTAACAAAACAAATAATAATCAAATTAAATAAAGACAATAAATAGCACAGACATTTTTGTATTTTGTAGGAAAATGAATGAAAAAAGGGAAAGCAATAAATGAAATGAGTAACAATGACAAGTCCAACTGGTAGCAAATAAGTGAAAGCAATATGATAAACAGTGAGAGGTACTGACTGTTAAAAGCAGCGAAATCAACAACTAAAACAAAACACACTTCAGAGTAGACGTTAATTTGCAGGAACATAAACGAGAAAAAGAAGTGACTTCGAAAAATAAATTACATTGAAACATTTGCACGTGAGTGACTGCAAGAATTACATAACGAAGAATGAGAAAATAAATGCTCATTAGGAAATAGCAACGACACTATGAATTCTTGTTCAATGACTTGATGTTCGATTCGACTTGTGAACAACGCTGAATACGCTTTAACATATACTAACAAAGAAAGAACAAAAGGCACTTCTGTTTTTAAGAAATATAAATAGAAGAAAAAGAACGAAAGCAAGAACATAAAAACAAACAGGAAACCATTATTCTTGAGCAATAGGCAAAATAAAGTGGCAAATTAATGAGTAAAAATAAAGGTAGATGTTGTTTTCTAGGAATATAAACAGGGGAAATGAAGTGAGATTGTCAAAATACAAACGCACACGTCCATTTTACAGTAATATAGGATAGGAAACAAGGAATGAAATTAAAAATAATTAATAGGAAGACTTTCATTTCTTGAAATATTGATGCTAAAAAAAAGAAACAAAACTTAATGAACAGACGGAAAAAAGTTACCGATTTTAGAGAAATGTAGTGTGGACAACAGCGTAGTAATAAGAAAGTCGTTCATTTTGAAGGAATAGCGAATAAACAAATAGATTAATAAACTGTAGACATGAAAATTCAAGAAAGTAATCAGTAGGTTGAGAGTCAACTTATTTGGGAGGAATATGGCAATGGAAAATATTAAATCTTTTTATTAGGGGGAAACATTGATCATTCATTGACCAAACAGAATGTCTTCTTTAAGATTTTTCTATCTAAACAATTTCTCACAATAATAGATTTCTCAAGTTCAGTAACTATTATCTATTTTTTCAGCATTGATGATAGCTTTCTTCCACACCTATTGTTTGAAAAAGTATCCAATCCCACACGATTTATTATGTCATTATTTTCTCTTCCAGTTATATATATATATATATATATATATATATTAATATCCATTTTAGTAGTTTCTGCTGTTGAAAGATTTCAAGTCAATAATTCCCTGTTATTTGGTACATGTCTAAGATCTACTAAGTCTTTTTAAATGTAGATTTGAGAAGGCAGTTGATAACATAGGACACGTTAGATATTTGTTAAACATGTCTGGTGCAATGCATTGCATACACAGGTAAACCTCTATCTAATGAGACTATTTAGAAACATATGGCTAGTTTTTAGATTAATCTTCTGATTTTCTAGCAAGTTACGATTAAAATATCTAAAGATCAGCTTATTCCATGTTCATTTTATTTACTATACTAAAATCTGGTAAAAAAGAAGGAAACTGCATGAATGAGAAGAGAGAATTATCATTTTGGAAAACGAAGAAAAAAGTTATTTTTTATGGCAAAATGACAAACCAAAAAACAATAACACCTCTCAAACAATTATTTAACGATTAATCTATGTTGTAAAAAGGAATTAATCTCAACATTGCAACATATAAAGAGGGCGATTGAAAAGTAACTTCCCATTTTAATATATTGCAATTTATATATTAACTATAAGTTTTTTTAATTTGATATGAGCACCAGATGTCAATACCAGCCCCTTGAGCCGCCCGGGAATCGCGTCAAATGATTTCATCAGAATCTCTTGTGGTATGGAAGATATAATATTTGTAGTTCCTCCTTCAAATAGTTCCAAACTATTGATTTGATATAGTAGACTTGTAGACTTGCTGCTTTACCACTCTGCCCCCCACCCCCCAAAAATGGCAGAGGTTGTTAAATCAAGACTCCTGCATAAAATATGGAATGACATATCAATCTTCTTGAACATTATATTGCCGGAACATACAATGGAATAAAATGGAAAAAACACAATGACGTGGACGCCAAAAAGTTCATTTGAGTAAACATTGACTAGTAAAAAGTAAAGTTTTATTGACGTTCCCCAACCAGATGCAAGTAAATATTCAGTTATACCTTTATATAATCTAATAAATGTTCCCAGGGTCACATAGGGGGAAATATTTTATCTAAAACAAATGACATTTTTTTCAAACTTAGACGATCTCATTGCACGAGAGACTCTGTTTTCTTTATTATCTGTAAATTACCATGACTTCTTGATAAAATATGTACAGTTGTTTAAAGTAGCCTTCCACAAACTTTAGAATTGTAAGTAAACTCTCAACTAGATCAGCTGTTGCCTAAGCTGTAGGAGTCCAATATACATTTATCGTTCAATCTACTGCTGGTGCGGGTTGGAGACGCGATTGGTCTGTTTCTGTCCCATTGGCATTTGAACTCAGTTCCATGATAACACACTTCACGTTGATAATTATTTTAATCACACGTCCAACTATACATAATACGCTGATAAGAAACGCATGCATCTAAACTTATTGATGAATGTAACTGTCTGTGTGTGTGTGTGTCCGTTACCTATAGACTCCGAAATGGCTGAACCGATTTTCTTGAAAATTTACACATCTGTACTATAAGCGTCTACGAGTGTTCTTACCCAGGTTTTGTGTTTGAGGTACCCCCGATGAATATCGAAAATCGATAATCGAAAAAATCGAGTTATAGAAAGAGTGGTCCGATTTTAATCAGATTTGATACACTTATAGACAAAGGCATAAGAAACGATATTCAGAAGTTTCAAGGTTGCAGTTCTTACAATAGTGCAGAAAATCGATAATATATATATATATATATATATATATATATATATATATATATATATATAAAAGGCAAGATGTTTGTGCGTGTGTGTCTGTTTATATGCTTATATGTCTCTATTTTTTCTGCCTTTTTATTTTAGTTTTTGTTTCAGGTTTGGCTGTAAGTAGGTATAATTGTAGTTCTTAGTCTCAGCCATGATACCATTTACTCAGAGGACTTATTTAGCCTTCAAAATTCAGTTTCCGACGAAAAAAACGTATTTGATATCGATAGCAGGAAATCAAAATTTGACTTACATCCATTCATTTTTCTTTCAGTCTACGGTTTCGCTTAACTGGAAAGAACTAATGCGTTTTAATCTTTCGTGTCAACGTCCAAAGTGTCTGAGCTCCAGGACCGTCGATTAGTTTTAAAGCTTTCATTACACCCGAGCAACGCCGGGCTATACTGCTAGTTTATAAATAAAGAGGAACGCATTTAAGAAAATCTAGAAGTAAAGAAGGTAGATTTTATTTGACGACAAACGTCTACAACACAATGCGATGTCCTTGAATATTAACGTGTCTAAATGCCTCATTTTCAACTTTACATGCAGGTTGAATAGTAAGGATAAATATTCTAAAGACATACAGTGTACATCTAACTGCAAGAACAGATTCTTTTATCGACGTCACAGTAACACGAGAGAGAATCTATTTGACGTGATCAGCATTGAAATCACCAAACAAAATGTTTTCTCAGAGAGAGAAATATATATATAGAGAGAGAGTGATTTTACTTTTCGGAGAGGTAAAATGGTTTTAATATTTGAATTAGTCTTCGACCAATGTGGAAATCTTAATTTGGTGACTGACGAACAACTGAATTCTCGTGTATTCCCAAGTGAAAATCTGGATGTTGAAACTGGAATATCGTATGGGTTTCAATTTCGCCTCACAATCCTACGGGCAAATATCACTGAAGAAAGTAAGTCAGATTCGGCCTGCCTCACCAAAAAAAAGAAATATATATATATATATATCCTTGAGATATTGTCATAAACACATATAAATTCACTTGTAATTTGCGTGAATGCCAAACTTTTGTAGTAAATATTTAAATGCCTATTATTTTCAGAATTTTAATATCTGCTGATCCCTTTTTACACTCGTTGTTAGTAGGTTGTCATTGATGATTCCCCTTCCTCATATTTATATGTTTTTCTTTATCTAGTCTATGTCGATTACTAATAATGAAGAAACGTTTGATTTCAAGCACACAATTTGCTTGATTTTAGTTATGCTTTCTCTGTCAGTGCTAAGAACTAAGACTTACCTTTCCCGATCTTTAGTTGAGCGTACACAATATGAGTTATTAAATTATAACTGAAAATAATTTCTTTGCCTTTTATGTTCACTTTGACGCCACTCAAGTAGGAAAAATAACTGCACTCTATATACCTTCAGCCTAAATATTGTGCTTTGAATACTAACGCAAATATGGGTAAGAGATTCAAGTGAAGTCTTAGCAAACTTTCACCTCCTCTCCTAACGATCTCGTAATCGTCATGTATACAAGCAAGTCTGCCTTGAGGGTTATGTTAGCTGGCACGTATTATATTGCCTAACCAATGCGGGTATAACATATACCCTCGGAGTATTGGGTCTAAATAAATTCTGGGTTATTTAACCCCGTATTAAGGAAGAAATGTTATTGCGTACCATTCATCAATGACATTATCCGAAAGTGACATGAAAACAATTTGCAAACGTACATTGTTGTCAAACCCAACCTAAAAAAGCATGTATACCATATCACACACTAATGGTCTACGTTCCAACATTCCACAAGCAGAAATCAATCTTCTTTATACTAAACCTGAACTCATATTTCTGTTTAAAACGAGTATCATGCCTAAATTCTGCCGCGTGAGCACTGAAGTATTGTCTATTTACCCATTATAAAAAATGTATACCATATCATACATTAATGTACGAGGTCTACGCCCCAACATTCCACATTTTCTTCTTCATAATAAACCTGAACTCATGTTTGTGCTTAAAACGGGTATCATGACTAAATCCTACTGCGTGAGCACTGAATTATTGGTTATTCACCCATTATAACAAAATACGACCACCTAGATTACCACGGTGTCTACATCAAATGCAAGTTGCCTTATAGCATTGATACAAAAGCCAAAGAACTTAACCTCACGTAATTGTGTTTCCATCTATAGTACCGCATTCATCTTTGGTATATATCGTCCTCTGTATGTAGGGTCGGTAATATTTGATCAAATATAAGAGGGAGAATGGTCAAGATCTTCACTAAATTTTCCTTTGTTAATTCTCACATGTGGAATGACTCCAGTGTTCACCATCAGGCGTGGTTAGTCTACACTAAAAAAAAAACGATGAAGAAGGCAGATATTTCAGAGCTGTCTCCATTGTTTGTGATCTGACCCAGACCATCGAAGTCCCACCCGATGTGGAATGCAACGGGACAGCGGGCGAATCTCCTTGACCTTTTTCTGCCCAATGCACAACAATATTTTAGGCCTCATTGGCATCTCTTTATTCCCCAATCAGTGCTCAGATTTATTCCAAATCAATGACATCCTCTGATGTGCTATTTTATAGAACATTTTTTTGCTATGTGACAGAAGACTGGGTCATCTTTTGGTCTTGTATGACGAAAGCTCGTCTACCAAATTTCTTCAAAAATGCAACTTCCAAATATATGCCCTAATCTCCGAATGAATCCTTTCTGAAATGGGATGTTTTTCTACCACAAAAGGAACTTTAGAAAAATCTACTCAGCACTGGTTCATGCCTGAATGCACTGTATCCATAGCTCACTCGAACCATTACTTCAAATAATATTACAAAGAACGGTGTCGATTTTTCAGAACAGCCCGCAATCACTGTAAGTGATTTTTGGAAAATGGAAAAATATCATCAGAAGAAATATTTCAAAATTTATTACAATTTATAAGACGTCTGGCTGACCCCTGGTCTGGAACCTGTCGTGATGATGACCGGAATCTGAATCAGAGTTGATGCTGTTGGACACGGCACCAGTTATGACAATGCTTTCGGGCCGCTAGTCGTAATGGTCTCGTCACAGTAGCTGGTATTCATGACGTCTATTACAACGGTGAACTTTCCTGACCACGCTGTGTATTTTGATCTCAGGAAAGATACGTTGAAAACCCGGTAGCCGTTTCTCTACCACCTCAAACCACACACGTGTACACTTGTGTTGATAAAAGAAAACACGGCATAAAAAAAAAATAATAATAAATAAATAAATAAATAAAAATAAATAAATAAATAATTACAAAGACGCCTGGTTCAGTTGCGGAAAAGTCTTTATATATATATATATATATATATATATATATATATGCACACACGCACACACACACACACACACATATATATATATATATATATAATTAAAGTAATTAGCAAAGTAAGCAGAATATACAGACGGCGGCGAATTCAATTTTTACAACGGAACGAAAGTTTTCGTTTAGAATAATCAGAGCTTTCAATTTTCCAAATTGTTAAAAACGTCTTTTCAGGGCTCTTTACTGGAACTTTATGGAAACAACTGAAGTGGGGTTGAAGGTTGGTGATGGTAATAAATTCGTCTTGTCTCTTTTGCTCGGCAACAAAAAAAAATCTCCTTTCAGCAAGTTTAACTCTTTCTCGGCTCTTTCTATTTGTATACATCTTCAGCCAGGACTCTATCGGAGGCGCGTTATTCGATTTTAACTCTTTTAAGTCGGTCGGTGGCAGGCTTTTCTAGGTTTCTTTACATTTTCAGCCAGGAGCTCTATGGGAGGCGACCGTCACTGTCTCTACGGCTGGCACCGAAACGGCATGGCTTCCGGTTGAGAGGACTCCTCCCTCAGTCGTTACGGGCTCTGGACGTCGACTACGAACTAACTAAACTCGGGTATCGATTTTTATGCTTGTCCCAAATCCTCTTTTGGGGTGCATGGTTGACCCTGGTTATCTATGCAAATTAAATCTTTGACCAATGAGGTTACTTCCACCTCCACATTTTGCGTGGGGGTTTCGTTGAATCAATAAGGCAATAATATTTACCTCTGACGTAATCTCTTTTCATCATTTCTTTCTTGATACAACTGATTACGTCAGTAAATCTAACTTACAGCTTGGGAATCCCAATTCCAGTGAGATTTATAATTCGTTTTTATTTCCATAGTTAAAGCTTAAACCTTTTTAACTTCATCAAAAATGTTGACAATCTTGTTGTGACTACCGCAATTTTTCACTTCCACCGGCCCAAGGCTTCTGATAGATTTGGCAAAAATATTTTTTTTCCTTTCTATTTTCTTCAATTTTCAGCTAGATCTTTTTTCAGATTTTGCAAGCATACAAATATTTTATAAATATTTCTAACTCCACTCATATTGCGATTTACAATAAACTACAAAATCAACAATACCACTAATAATAATTTTTTTCGCTCCGTCGATTTATACTTTAGGATTACATTTCTTTCTTGTCATGCAATTTTACAAGGCAATTACGTTTTACAAGTATCTTAAGCAGGGAGAATTACGGGTTTATAAATTGACGGTTTGTCGGATCCTAAACTATTTCAGAACCTCCCGAAATCAGTCAGAGAGTTCTAGAAAACACAAAATGCAACTACGCGCAAGCTGTCCATGTCACAGTTAATAGAATTGGACCATTTTGTTTCTGAAAAATCACCAACCATATTATGAACAGACGCAAAGTGGCTGTGTACATTATTATAAACAGCCCAGAGGAGGTCATATTCTCGTAGACAGACATCTACTTGCCTTGATCATTGCCTCAAACTAAATGTGAGAGAATAAAACCATCTCCTTTTAGACTTTTCACACCATACTGAGCACTAAGTCATATATTCATTTCAGGAAAGGCTTTAGACTTATCAGAAACCTTGATTTTAGTAAAACCATTCGCCCTGATAAAGTTTCAGGCGTTTCCTTTAAAAATATCAGTCTAGAAATATCCTCAACTCTTGCGAAAGTATTTAACCACTGCTTGCACGAGAAATCTTTCCCAAGCATGTGGAAGAAGTTAAGCGTATCTAAACTTCAAGAGCGTGAACAACCGATTCTTTTAATTAATTCTTTTGATTAATTAGGCTTTACAGTATTATCAGCAAATCTTTTTAGACAATTGTCTACAAGAAGGTCGTCAATCTTCTGGATTGGAAGAATCTCTTGTGTGACAAGCAGTAGGGGTTTCAATAAGCTCGATATACAGTTCACGTACTAACAATCATTACACACAAAATTACAGAAGCTCTTGACGATACATACTGCAAGGAACATTGCAATAGATATCTTGAAGTCCTTCGACAAGGTATGGCACAAAGGTTTACTACACACGCACTGAAATCACTGGAAGGGTGATATATAATAAATTACTTTCTAACAAGTAAATTCCTGAAGGTTGTTATTAACGGGATCCTTCGTAGCCCTATTGCTCAATTCAGACGTCCCCTTATTTAAATTTACAATAAAAATCAGCCTGAAAAATACACTCCGCTTATTTATAAACAGCTAAGCTGATGACTCGACTAGGAAAGGGCGTATCTCCAAAACTCTTGACGGCAGAGATTGGCAGCTAACTTCTCTTCCCATTTAACACTAATTTTTTACTGGGGGGAAGACTGGCTGGTTACATTCAATTCCACCAAAACCAATGTATATTCCACCACCGATGATCTGACTCAAAATTAGCACAAGTCAGAAAAAGCGGATGTCTTCTTGAAAAGGTCTCGTGACATGAGAGGATATTGGAAGTCACAACTCCCACCCAACCTCAAATAGAATACTTATATACGATCCATTGCTAAAAATGCAGGTGAAATGACTGTCTGCCTATACCGCACTAAGAAGTACCTGACTCCTCATATTGTCCTCTATTTTACTAAGAATCACATTAAGCCGAAAATGCCATGAGAAGATATTGGTACTCACATCTCCCACCCGACCTCAGGTCAAATTCCTATATACAATCCATAATAAAAAACGCAGGTGAAATGACAGGATGCCAATGCCGCACTAGTAAGTAGCTGACTCCTCATGCTACCCTCTATCTATCTAAGAGCTAGATTAAGCCGAAAATGCCATAAAAAGATATTGCTACTCACAAAACTTCCACTTGACCTTATCTCAAATTCCTATATACAATCCATTGCTAAAAATGCAGTTGAAATCGCCGGCTGTCTATGCAACACTTGTAAGTACCTGAGTTTTCATGCTTCTCTCTATCTTTCTAAGAGAAGAAACAGATTAAGCCGGAAATGGTGTATTGTTGCCAAAACTAGGCAGGATTTGCCCAGATCACACATTTTAGTCTCGACGGAAATCAAAAGCGTCTTCAAGAGCTTGTTGGCGAAGAATAATTTTTTGCTCTTTCGCGAGCGGACTGTCACGAGTCTATTACTCGTTTTTCGCTACTTACATGAAAAGTGCTCAGACAAACTGCATCATCTGGTTCCATCAGGTCAGCCCTTTACAGTTGTGATTCGACATGCCGCTTACATTGTTGAAAACCACGCACATACCCTGCGTATTCTATCGGCAACATCTAAGTTCCACACAAACAGCTTTTTCTAGTGAAACACGGCTCTATGGGAAAGTACCTTCAAGAAGATGTTCCCCCATTCATTTTAATTTTGATCTGTTCAAGTCTAGAGTCAAGCGTTATCCCCACTCCTTATAACTACCTTCTACCTTGAGTTCACCATGCCTTGTATATGGTAAAAGATACTGTAAAGAAATCCCTGTGACATTGTAGATAACTTACATATTCAGAGGTTACTGTAATGAAAGCTATGTATTTGAAAAACTCACTTAGAATGTAAATGTTGCTACAGCTGATATTAGAAGCCGAAGACGATATTGGAAGCCATCAATTTGCAAGACGCCCACCGTGCAATTGTAAACCTATGGCAATAAAAGAAAGTGAACAAGAAAATAAAAAAAATTCAATCTTTAAATAAGATAGCAAATCATAATCAAAAAGAAAAATAGAAGCGAATAGAATAAATACGAATTAATATTATAAATGTATGACTTACAAGACGAAGAGTTAGGCTATACTCCAATAAAAACGTTGTCAAACAAATACATATTTGAGTAAGAAGTGTTGGGAATTTCTCGGATCACTTCCCAAACTGGATACAGTAGAGAGAATTTTAGATGATTTGAAAGAATTCATTGATAAATTTTATTAGAAAATTGTAAACGAATGAAGTAGATTTATCAGCGTCGAACCTTGATTTGACAAATCTTTAATTGTATTGCACTAGGAAAAATGTCACGAATAAGTCATTTTGACCACCATGTCTAAAATAGAATTGAAGTAAAATGATGGTCATCAATTTCTATTTTAGCAGAGGCTGGGATTTACAAGGTGAAAGAGAAAAAGTAACTTTTACCATTGTAAATCAGTAAAAAGTTAAAGAGCTTCAGAATAGTGCTTTACACAATATTATTGTTTTAGACTTTCATTTTAAAACGATTTGTACTGAGAAATACGACGTCAGAAATATTATTATTGCTGATACGTATTCTAGTAAAAAGGGTCAAAATCAAACAATTTCAGTACGAATTGGCAGTTGAACTAATATAAAAAATATAACATAAATAGGCCCTTGAAAAAATCTTTTGGTTTTAGGAATTGTTTAAAACTTACAGATATAAAAAATTACACTATCAATTTGTTAAAAATAAACAAATTGTCAAAATTTAATTTATCAAATTATTTGTCTATTTTGCTAAGGTTGAGTTCATTCTGAATTAAAGTAATTTTTAAAACCTTATCTTGACATCAAAATCATTTAATTTTATATGATTTTCTGAAGCGGTTTAGACATTTATCCGAGGATCAGATTTTAAAAATGCATTTTAAGCGGATAAGGGACTGATTAATCACGGATTAATAAAAGATTTTTGTTAAAAACAATCAAACAAAGAAACAAAACAAATAAAAAAAAACAATATAAAAACAACGAACCTTAAGCTTCACGAAGGTGGTTGCCGGTTGAATATGTTCTTTATCTAGAAAATCTGCAGTAAACTAACTTTGAAAGGACTCACGAACTGGGTTGCGCATGCCACAGAGGACTCTTTTGACAACAGTGTACTGGGTTCCGTCTTTAGCTGAGAGACGTTAAACTTATCAAACCCATAGAGTTTTTGTTTAAGATTTGATTTAAATTCTTGAGACCCAAACTTAACAGAATCTAAAGAAACACGTATCAAAGAAAAATATCACTAATATTATTAAAATCAGAATAATGAGGAGAGTGCTCATTATGATGTGCGAATTGATAAGATATCTTAACTAATTACTAGTAGAAATCATCATTCACGTTATCTACATTTTTCTACGTATCGTGTCCATTCCGATAGAAGATAATTCTTTTAGTACAAATATTTCTACCTTTGTTTTCTTCAGTAATCCCTGTTCATTTACGACATCCATTTTTCTTTTTCTTATCATATCCTATTCCCTCGCTTAAACGTAAATTCCTTTTGAATCGTTTTAAATTCATTATACAATCTCTTATTGTTATGTGCAAAAGATAGTGGAACGAAAACTAAGAGTCAAAAATTACAAATACAGAGATAAAAATAATTCAAACTAAAAACTGAAATAAATCAAAATATTTATCCCTCTACCTGCTCTTGTCCGTTACAGTGTTTTTCTCTCTCTAAATGCTGATACTCGTAAAACTTTGACAGAACACCTATCTGATCTCTTAATTTAATCTTTGTTTAAAAGATCGTGACAATTATTTGCGTGTGTTCAACACTGACTTTTGAAATAATGTGTCGTGGTTCAAGACTAAACTGAGTAAATATCATTATAATCACTATAACTGTAACGTAAGGAACTGGTTAATGTTTCATTGATTTAGCCTTGTGTCAGACTTAACCGAACTCTAGATCTTAGAGGATTTTATGCAGAATTATTATCAGAAGGTTTTCATCGGAAGGTTGGTTTTCGGCAAGATGGAATTTGTGGGATAGATTGGAATAATAAAATATACATTTTGAATGCCAAAATAGAAATTTATCATAAGAAGAGATAACAAGAATTCGTAGAAATGTTAAATGAGCATGTTAAGATATTAAGAGCTTGGAGAAAATGTTCTAGTAGTAATTGTTGAAATAGATAAGGAGAAAGAGAAAGCGGACAATGTCCGAGTTGACCTAAAGCATCCTTAAATATTGAATTCGGTCACGTGGGGTGGCTCGCAGGGTGGTTTTTCTTTAGCTGTGGAAAAACTAATTCTCTGACGTATTTTGAATTTTGAGATTTGATGACCAATCAGGATCCAGAATTCCGATATATAACTACTGAATTGCGATCATTAAGAATCACACTGGCCAAAGTGTATTGGATGCAACGTAATACATACTCTAATATTCAAGCTTCCGCTCAGCATATAAAATTACCTAAGTAAATATCTGTTAATACGCGCATATTTAGAGGATTTCGTTGTCGACCATTAACAAACGTGTTACAGTTTCTCTGTATTCACCTTTTTATATGTCATAAAAAAAACAGACCTGATTCTATGTAAATTCTTGTTGTTTACTGCACTTAATAATACCCTTTCTTATGACTCCTCTTTCTTATCTTCTTATTTTCTCTCTCTATCAAGGCGCATTCTTTTTCTCGCACTTCCCGCCTGTGAAATTCCCGTCCGTTGACTTGCTTGCCTGACAGCTACCATCACCAAGAATTTAAATGTAAAGTCAATAGTCATCTCGCATCTCACTAATTACATCCTCGCTCACATTCTTCTTTCTCCGTCCACTCTACTCTCATCAGTATTCTCATCCTTCTCTTACCCACTTCCTGACACCTCCTATAACCTGTCACTCTTTCTCAGAACGTTCCTCCAATGCAATCCCCTGCAAAACAGTGGCAGTAAAATGCCTTGCTTGGGGCGATATGATTATAAAAAGAAGATAGCTCTATTGATAGATAAAAAGATAGATAGATAGATAGAAAGAATTCCCTTCCGTTTACTTGCTTCCTCGACAGATACAATCTCCAAGAATTTTAATATAACGTCAATAGTCATCTTTTATCTTCCTAACCTTGCATACTCTCTGTCATGCTCATTTCTCTGTCCACTCCAGTTTCATCAGTATTCTTATCCTACTCTTACCCACTTCCTGACAACCCCTGTAACCTGTCACACTTTCTCATAACTTTCCTCCTATGTAACCACCTGCAAAACATTGGCAGTAAATGCTTTACTTGGGGCGATATGATAATAATAAAAAATAATTTCTATACATTTATATTCCAGAGAATGTAAATAAATCTAAAAGACACGCATGTGTAGCTAATCAGTCTTTCGTTTACTGATTGATTCGTTTTCTACGGTTTATCAACAGACAAGAACTTTTTATGTAAATATAAAGTAGTGGATCAATTTTATATTACAATCAATATATAAATTGATCCCTCACTTTATGGTCACAGTCATCCTTCTCTTACCCACTTCCTGACACTCTCTTGTACCTGTCACTTTTTCTCATAACTTTCCTCCTATGTAGCACCTTGCAAAACAGCGGCAGTAAAATGCCTTCCTTGGGGCGATATGATTATTAAAAAAATTAAATTGAAAATTGTTAACCTCTGATTCCCGTTTCATTTAGCTTATTAAATTCTCCAAGCATTCTTTCCTCATTATATGTCCTGCAATTTATGATTCTTTCTGATTTTCTCGAATTGTTTCTTTGCTATACCTTTTCTCCTTGCAACTTTATTTTTGCAACCTCTCTCCAAAATATTCTCAACATGCGACTGCTAAACCTGATTTCCGTTACCACAAATACTTTTAAAGAAATTACCAAGCCTTCACTGTAACATAGTATAAAACATCACGTAGCAATCCATCACACACATATTCTTTTATGTTCTCAATGCCGATCCCTTGATTCCTTTGTCCGTTTATGAAAATAGTCTTGCTATTTTTATGTGATTTCGAATCTTTGTGTTACACTTTCCACCGTCTTTTATAAAGCATCAAAAAATCTATATTACTTGTGAGAAAGTCATTGTTAATAAAGACGACGTTCAGTGGAGGAATTTGCATCCGCACTGCGTGACCCTATTTTGTGAGCACTGAACAACGAAGACCGATTTCTGAGATCGATTGCTACCTCATTCAACTGTAGAATAAACAAAAAACGAAGAATTACATCGCCGATAGTACGAACATAACTACTTGCCCTGTATTCTGTGGAAAGCTTACAAAAAAGTCTGCACAAAAAAAATGATAAAAACTCAATCTGAGCAGCTGAAAATATTTCCAGTGTTCTTCCTTCTTTCAAACATATGTGTAATTAAGGAACCAGAAACAAATATAAAAAGATGACGACATTAGAAATTTTATTTTTATTTTGCGTAATCGTGTAACATATATTGGTTGCATTCCTGTTCTGATCGTTAAAAACCATTTAAAAATATTGTTTATTGCCTATTAATTTCATTACTCACTAGCAGTATAGCCCGGTGTTGCTCGGGTGTAATGAAAGCTTTAAAACTAATCCATGGTCCTGGAGCTCAGACTCTTTTGACGATGGCACAAAAGACTAAAAAGCAATAGTTGTTTCCATTAAAGCGAAACCGTAGACTGAAAGAAAAATGAATGGATGTAAGTCAAATTTTGATTTCCTGGTATCGATATCAAATAAGTTTTTTCGTTGTAAACTGAATTTTGAAAGTTAAATAAGTCCTCTGAGTAAATTGTATCATGGTTGAGACGAAGAACTACAAATATACCTACTTAGATCCAAAGCTAAAACAAAAACCAAAATAAAAGGCCTGAAAAAAATACAGACATACAGGCAGATAAACAGACACACACACAAACATCTTGCCTTTTATATATATATATATATATATATATATATATATTATCGATTTTCTGCACTATTGTAAGAACTGCAACCATGAAACTTCTGAATATTTTCTTATGTCTTTGTCTATAAGTGTATCAAATTTGATTAAAATCGGACCACTCTTTCTATAAGCTGATTTTTTCGATTATCGATTTTCGATATTTATCGAGAGTAGCTCCACACAAAATCTAGCTAAGAACATTCGCAGATGCTTATAGTACAACTGTGTAAGTTTTCAAGAAAATTGGTTCAGCCATTTCGGAGTCTATAGGTAACGGACGGACACACACACACACACACACACACACACACACACACACACACACACACAGGCACACACACAGAAAAAGTTCTATTTATAAATAAGTTTAGATTTAGATTATATATCCAGGTTCAGTGTTACGGTTCGTACTTAAATTCTAAAGGCTTACCAAACTTAGATTGACCTGTTTTATTGTAGATGATGGACAAGAATGTATCTTTATAATTCATTGCAGCGATTAGAATAAAATTTACTATAATAACATGTAACTAATACTCAAATACGTTTCAGTAACGATATTAACAAAAAGAAATTGAAAATAATTAGCCTAGTTAATATATGCATCCATCTTAATGATATATAGATGTGTGTACATAGCTGCACACACACACACACGCATATAATATATATATATATATATATATATATATATATATATATATATATATATACGAAAAATTGTGACAGACGTTATTTCATGGTGAATCGGAAGTTTGTCATATTTCAGGCAAACCATCGTCAGCTTCCGTCTTTATTTTACAAGTTTGTAAAATAAAGACTGAATCTGACGATGGTTCGCCTGAAATAGGCCATGATCTACTATGAAATAACGTGTCTGTCTTAATTTTTCATATATTTGGTCTATATGTAATTATATGCATATATGCTTAGATTTCTTACAGAGTTATCCTACCACTGTACATATAGGATGGTCCTTTGGATTCTTCTATACCCACACTGCATTCTGATATATATATATATATATATATATGGAATGGTAGATTTTTAAAAACAGTAGCTACTCAAGAATTTATGCATCGTTCATTCAGTAATGAATTTGAACAGTATCAACTACTGGCATATGTTACATTTTATATAACACGCTAAAAGTCCACTTTCTTCAACCGAGCGCCCATAGTGGGAGAATCGCCCGCTAATTTCAATTCGGTCGTGTTTCAATCATAGCTAGAAGCAATCGGATGTCTAAGCGTACTGATGAGCTGTGATACAACGAAACAGATCTGTCTGCGGATGACTATTTATATTAGTCCTCTACATACAAGCCTGTTTTGCTGTATCATAGCTCATCAGTGTGGCTAGAAACATCCACTTGTTTCTGGGCGGGATCGAAATTCGACCGATTATATATATTTATATATATATGCAACACTTTACAACAAACCCTTTGGAAATGGTTAAAGTTGTGGCGGAAAACGCTTGGGTCGATAGTCAATACGGACAATGTTTACACTTCCATATACACATCAAAACGAAAACTTAGTAATGGTAAAAAAAAATCATTAAAAATGTCAAGAAATGTTTCTTGTCTCTCATATTAAATAAAAAGTCATTATTCATTTACGATATATTTTTTGCATGTTAATGTTTTTAAAATAAATCCTAGAAACGTCGAAGAAAAACACGTAACCATTTCGAAATTTTCTATGTATAAACCAAGCTGTCTGTACGTATATAGAAAATGTTATATTTATATAAATTCAAATGTTAAATTTGACACTGACGTTAATACCAAATACTGACAGTCTGACTCATGAAGCAGACAGTCGCCGCTTGATGTTGACTCAGTGCCCAAATTTATATTTAACTCTGTTCGATCTCTGATATTCAGCAGTTTTAACCATAAACATCTTTTAAAACTATTTTCTTTTCAAATATATTTTTCTAAAGAAGTAATGGATATTTCGATTTATTAATCATACATATTTTTCTCGCGTTGAATGTTATTTTTGTAGATACTCATATTTTAGTAGAATCTGTGTTTATTTATTCAACAGTCTATTCATTTATTTTCGTCTACCACCGGAACATTCAGGAAATGTTATTAAATACAAATATGCGCTCCTAGAGAAGAGAGAAAACTTTGTTAGATCCAACGTTCTTTGACCGATTCAGGAAAAGAAGAAGCATTGCCGATAAAGCAAGTTTTCGAATTTGCTTTTAAGAGAAATCCGTCTCATTATAGAATGCATATTTTCTCTTCAGTAAGTTTTCTTCGATATTTAGGCCGTGAGATATAAAGGTTAGTAAATAAACGGAGCGTCTACAATAATATGAGTATCCAGGAAAATAAAATTTAATGTGTTAATATATATAGATATGTGCGTGTGATTAGAAAACCTGGAATATCTTTTTATATTAAACTCAATACATCATGATTATGCTCAATTATAATATTGGATAGAAATTCTGTATCATCGAACAGTTAACTAAAACACACAAAGTAAAATTGAATACCCGTAAAATCGGATTCAAACGACTAAAAACATTTGGGAAAAACCCAGACTAAGGAAAATTTCATAAGTCAGTGTGAAAAGCACAATTCTGGATTGTAACTGGAGAGGAAATCGAAAATTAATATATGAAGTTATTTCACACCTAAAGAAGAAAATGCTTACTGGAGCCGGTCACACGACAAATCCACTACTTAAACGACATCTCTTAGCCGTTCAAAATGAGTCCAGCAGTTAGCTGATGGACTTTGTGTCACTGTAACAAAAGAAATTTTTAGAAACCGTCTAGACCAAGGGCGCGTTACATATTCATTCGACCTTTCTTCATTTTCACTCAACGCCGCCAAAGAAAATAACAACAACATGCACACTCTGCGATAATAAGCATTTCTTTATTCCTTCTTTCTCACTCTGTCACCAACCTACCAAAAAAGGGGAGAGGGACATAAGACTTTAAATTCTGCTACTATCAAACCATGAACTCTAAATTACTGTGGTCATTTTACATACAGTACTTTTTGAACAATTTTAACCACGAAACTACAGGCAATTTTTCGATGAACACTTTTCTCACAAATATGTTATAGTGTTCAGTTAACAAAATGTCACTTATATGACACGATAACTAGGCATATATGTATTTTATTATAATAGATTAAAATAGAAAATAGATTATAATAGAAAATAGTTTAAAAACATAATTAACAAAAGTGAAAAAGAAGAGGAAAAATAAATAAATAAACGCTTTTTCTTTTATGAGGAAAATTATGGAAGAGACAAGAGTATCCGATTACTATTTTAAATCCTACCGCTCTTCCTCTAAATATTTGACTCAGTGATTTAATGTGATAAAGACATAAAGTTCAGCAGGTGCGTTTTTCAAATGACCCGGTCAAAGGCTGTCCTTTACTGTATCTTGACCACACATTAAGAATTTTCCAGCGGAAGCTTTATTAAGATAGAAAAAAGATAACTGAAATTTCAGACTTACAGTCGCCAATGTTTGTCACCGCTGGTCTAAAGCATTTCCGGATTTCCGGTCAATTTTAAATAAATTCAGGTAATTTTTCCGAGTCAGTCAGTTAAGTTGAGAGAAGTGAAGAGGAGTCCCGCCGGGCGTGTGAGTGAAGTAAGATTCTCCGTTCGTCTTGTTTCGTTCAGTTCGGATTTGTTGATCTCCATTAATTAGAGTTAGAGCTGTGTGTCACATTCGCCTGCTCCAACCGAAAAAGCTAACTCTAAACGAATAAAGCATCCTTTTCAACTCATCCAAGTTGTGGAAGTTCGTTCCTTATAGTCAATCTTGTACCCCCAGCTGTTCGTCCGACATTTTCTACAAACTTCCCGGCAACATCACAGCGTGGAGAAGGGCCGCCGGAGAAAATTGTTCGGACGGCCATTGGGGTGTTACACTTATATTTTTTCTTACAATTTTGTTGTTCTATTAATAAATCCTTACTTTAATATGAAACGAAATATTTTATCCATCTCATTATCTTTTCAATTTTCTGATATCTAAATTGTGGGGACTTCTGTCTTGTTTGACACAAGACCAATTTATCTAGCATCACTGAGCCCTCTACAATAGGAATTTTAATTGTATGGCTTTATTAAGTCACAAGGTAGGAAAAAATTTTGTTTTTAATAACTTTAATAATTTTCAAGGCGACAAAGTTTTTTTTTAATCTGAAAACGTTAGTCAGATAATGCACAATGATTTACTCTCGTGGAGGTTAGCCACCAAAGTCTTGCCGATTTAAATATGTTCTCTTAGATGATTAAAAATGTTAGTTTTATAAGTTTCTTTGGTGGTTTCTTTTATAAAGCGTTAAAAATAAAGAAGCTGCTTGTTACCCGATGTAGTTTAGATCATTTTGAAAATTAGCGGCAATTTGGACCTTATCTAATCGATTAGACTTATTATTAAGGGAGAAATAAATAGTTATATCATCAACATAAATGCCAAATTTATAACTGATGGAAACATTAGGGGAATTTATAAAAATTAGAAAAAAACTTAGGTCTAAGGATGGAGCTCTATAGGAACAAGTGTATTTATGTAAAAAAGGATCTAGAAGAGTGTCCATTCAAGATCATTGATTTCGCGATTTGATAAGAAAGACTAGATCAGGTAAACATTTTCTCTATACAATATTATCCTTTGTACATATGAAGAAAGCCAGTAATCTCAGACCTATTTTAAATGCATTTCTGATATCCAAAGCAACATGTGTAACTTCACGATTCTTATCCAGAGCTTGATAGACGCTTACAGCAATAATCATCAACAGATCAGCAGTTCATCTAGATAAGCGAAGCCATATTGGTTATCTAAAAGAAGATGCTGCGATGTGAAATGATTAACCAATCCAGCGTTAATTAAAGCCTCTAGTACGTTGCCAAAATGTGGTAGAATGCTAATAAACCAATAGTTAGAAGGGTATGATGATTCGCTCGATTTTTAAAAGACTGGAATTAGAGAAGAGGATTTCAAACAAGCAAGAAAATCAAGATGCATCATAACATTTATTGTAGCGTTCAGAGATAACAGGAGAAATTTCAAGAGTACTTTTCTTAATGACTACTGCAGGGAAATCATCAAGAGCACATGCTCTGTGAATATCCGGTTTAGAAATTATAACAGAAAACATTGACAGATATATATACCTATGACTCAACAGAAACCAAATTCGAATTAAAAAGGTCAGGCAAAGCTACTCCAGATAAATCAAGTGTAGAATTTGGAGGGAATTTATGAATAAATCTTCTGCTTTATCAGCAGGAATTAATACCTGAGATTGGGTGAAGAGAGAAGTGATAGAAGACTTACTCTTATTTATTACATTATTAAAAAAGAGTCCAGTAGTCACGTGAATAAAACTTGATAGAGGTTACATGCTGACTCATTCTATAACCAAACAAAAACGTAGTCTATCTGAGGACACGTTTACAATTATTTCGAGAATTCACATGTGAACATCTGTTGACATCGGAATTATTACGTGTTATACAAAAAACATTGATTTGTCCTGGCTTTACCGGCTAAACAGACTGGTTCGAACCAAAGAGAGAGAATTACATAAAGCGTACAAAGAGATTATTTATTATAAATGTTTTCACATAAGAATTTACCATAGCATTATTTTAATTTAATGCCCGTTATAAGCAAGACATTACTGAAAACTATACAATGGAATCAAAATCAGATATCGGCAATTAGATAGGCATTTGGCTACATATTTGCTTCATTTTTTATATATCCTTCATTTTTAAGAACCTCTACAAGGTAACGTTTAAAGGAATGTAGTTCTATGAACGAGGATGATGTAAAAATGTGTGAAATTTTTTAAAGATAATTCATAGAAGATATTTTGAGATTTGGAATCAGAATTAGCAACAGTAAGTTTCGGGTAAAAGACGTGAGTTGGGAATAATATAATTTAAAATCATTTAGGCAATCATAATAATATATGTCTACTTAATATGTAGGTCAATTAGATCATGTGGGAGAAAATCGGCAATTGTAAATATCTGCATGTATATACATTTATTTGCTTGTTGCGTGTTTTCCTGTCGCTGATTCTGTAAAGAACACAATTTAAAGGTAAAAAGAAAATGTTTAATAAATCCTGAAAAAATAACGCACAAATTATTCTTCGAACAAAATAATTTGGTTTTATTTCTTAATAAAGCAAAGATTTACTTAGTGGAAATATTAATCATATTTCACTCGCAACAGGAACTCAAAGAAAAATATCAGAATTTTGAATGCTGATTTTCAAAGCAAACATAATCCCATTACTTGTATTTCATTGTTTTCTGTTTAACAAAATGTCGTAAATATATGTTTCTATAGGCCGACCTATATTATGTAGACGCAGATTTCCACTGATTTTAAACGAATATTTCTAGGCAAAGATTAAATGCTACCTATGTAAAATTGACAGGGGATAATGAAATGATAAATGAAACGATGACAAAAATTAATGTCATAACGAGGCCCAATAAAATATCTAAATACTCTATTTTAATCATTTCATCCTAATTAAGTCGATAATATCACTAGGAGGCAAGGTATTAGAGGGAGTGAAAAAGGATGATAAGATTTCATTGAGAGAAAGGGTAAGAAAAAGAGCAGAGTTCACAAAGCGAAAAGATGGTAATTGACGTTTCATTTAGATTTTTTAAAATTTTAGTAATGGTATTGGCATTCTACAGACGAGAATCTCTGAAAATGATTATGTTCGAGTAGAACCGACGATTGTATTGAGCTACATCAAGTGTACATCGGTGAGACGTATTTGCCATTTTATCAGCATGCTCAAAGTCATGCAGTCAAAGCACTAAAAAAAAGCTCACCGGAACAACTGACATGAAAATATTTGTAGAAAACATAGAGGAAGGCCATGTAATGTAGATAAAGAAGGGACTGAAGTAGAAATGCCAGGTCAGAAACGATGATATTGCGGAATCTTCCTTGGATTTTGACGAGAATTATATAACCGGAGCAATAGACCAGATATGGCAACAATATTAAATACAGGGCCAATGGTAGTTTTAATAGCTTTGTTAGATAGTTTCTAAGAGAATTATTTGGCATAACAGAGTGAATTACCTTTTCTTGCAGCACACGCATCAATTGTTTAAATATATTAATTCTACTTCATGTTAGTTGAAAACGTGAGATCAAAAAAGCGCAAAGTGTTGCTCTCCTAAAGTACTGAATGTAGGCCGAAATAGTTTTCTGTTTTGGCTAAATGAAACTAGTTTGGTTTTCAAACTCTTAATATTAACAAGCCATTTCTTTCCCAAGTCAACCACTGATTGGAGTTCTTTTTCAGGGGAACTTGCCAGTTTTTGTTTTGTTGGATCTGTCGGACTCGCTATTAATACTTGAGTAAATATATGTCATCTGCATAAGACGTAGATCAAAGGTTGGCAACCTTTTGGAGAGTGAAGGCCAAAAAGCTATGTAGAGTCAGGGAGGAGGGCCAAACAGCTATGGCTCCAGTGTCATTGAGGAGGGTCAAAGAGCTATGGCCCCAGTGTCATGGAGGAGAACCATATTATTAAATATGTGAATACAATTTTGAAATGATTTGGAAATTATTTTCGATCACTTTTGCCTTGACAAATGTATTTTGTTTTTTTTCTTGGTTTTATTAACAAAAAAAAGGAACTCTCCAAGGAAGTGAAAAATTTCGGAGTGGCAGAAAGTATTTCACCCCTTTCTCAACCCGAGAGAAAACAGGTTTCAAAAGCATGAAAAAAGTAAAATATCTGACGGAAGCTTTGTCAAAAAATATATTACATCTTTTAAAAATAAATGCTTCATAAATCAGTATAGAAAAAATTCCATTAAAATTGGTAAGCCAAATATTTGTTCAGAGACATCATAGCCCTTCAGCTTGTGGAGAAAACCACAGAACAAACCCTGTTGAATGCCTCTAAGATATCTATTATCACCACCAGACCATCACTGATTGACGTTAACGCCATCAGCGCAAGACTAGGAGAAACTAAATCCGTATTTTTTATCCGATAAGAAATAGTGTGATGTATCATTTTTAACCACTAAGGCGTTAGAACCTCTAGTCTGTCAGTTAAGTGCCATACGGTATACACGCTTGGGCGGTCATATCTCGAAAGAAACATGACTAACTGGGCAGAAGATTATCCCGCAGTAGATTGCCATTGCGTTCTACAGTAGACTGGTTGCCGACCAAGGCTATAGAACCCAGCCTGTCTTATTATTTAACCCATTACTGGAGGGAAGAGACGGATTAATATCTTTCCCAAGGGTATTTGCGCGGAAGTAAATGAAAGGAATTTAACTGGAATTCGAACTCGGCTACCAGATGTCGTTCTGAGTCGATATTCACTGCACAACGCACATCCAGAATCTCTAGTACTTTGGCAAAAAGAGGGGCTTGTTCAGAAGCTCATTGTTATCAAATGCAGGACTACTTGGTTTTATCTGCAGTCGAGGTCGACACTTCAAATCAATTGACGAGAGGAGGTATAGGGTGTTTGGCCTTCTTCGACTCACTTTTGTAAAGCTCGCAAAGTGATTTTATAAATGGCTCTATGATCTCTCATAGTAGTAGAGAAGAGCCAATGCCTCTTTGGGATCATACATACAGTCATTACAAGCGGAGACAAAAAAGTATGTTACAATCGCACCTGTCGTCCTGGTACAGTGATTCCTGTGGGCTAGAGCGGCTGAATACTTCAGAGAGAACTTTTTATCCATTGTACTGAAGAATTACAGATAAAGACTGGATACAACTAACGACTAAATTTACGACGCTGAATTTTATTTTGAGTCCTGCCAGAAGGTGAGGAAATATTCGTGTATAATAAGATTTCTCGAATATTTGTCCCGGTAAAAAATAAAAAAATATATTCTTTAGTATATAAACTGAGTGTTTACTCAAATACATTTTTTAGTAGATACACGTATCTACTAAAAAATATTTATATATATATATATATATATATATATATATATATATATGTATGGTAATATTTTTATTATAAATTTATCTTAGAAACATAGAACAGTTATGCTTCGTTACTATCTTATTAGCACCTCGTCAGGCAGTGAAATATTTTTTCTGTTAGAAATCATTATATTTAGAAACTTAAAAACAACACAATTTTTACCAAATCCGATTGTTAAGTTGGGGAATTTTCGGAGGCTACATCTCAGTGAACCAATAAAAAGTAAGGTTATGATGGATTTGAGAAATTTTATTGTATGGGTTAAAGGATAGAAATGTGAACTGACTTAAGACGCAGACATTTGCTATGCCAGTGATGAAATAAATTGAATGATACATATGAAGCATTTAGCAAGTCTGAAAATCTATCGCGTGTCATCTTGAAACAGTTTCTTTAAGGTATTTTTCAACTTAAATGTACTGAACAACAGACAAAGACGGGAAATGTTTTTTTAAATACACTCCACTTCAAAAATATGTAGTTGACTTAGTGGGTGATGTATCTGTTAAACCATAACAAATTAAATTAGTAAAAAATGGAAGAATCAATATAAATATTCTAGGGGATATATTATAGATGTTTAGTCATATTATATTTGTAAAAATAAAATATATCTTATACATTTTAGACGATGATGACAAATGATAATTACTTCCTTATGTTTATTGAGCAAGTTTAGTTTTGCCAACTGGATAAATTTTTCAGACTTGCTAAATGCTACATATGTATCATTCAATTTGTTTCATCACTGACATAGAAAATTTCTGGCTCTTAAGTCATTTCAAGTCTTTATTCCCCTTTACCCTTAAAATCAAAGTTCTTTTGGCCAACATGACCGGACTTTCATTGGTTCATTGAGACAAACTGTCTGGACCTCCTCCCCATCCCCTTGTGTGTTGGAGCTGAAAGAGATTATAAGATAAAGTGTTAAACGACGCTGTTCGCCTACATCGACGCATCATTAGATCGGAGTCAATGACAGAACAGTGGGTAAAGAAAATTGCGTCGGAATTCTGATTTTGGACTAAGAAATAAAGTTATCCATCATTTTCATCAGACAGAGTCAGTCAGTTAAGTGGAATACGTGATACACGCTTGGGCGATCATGTCTCGAAAGTGACATGACTGACTGGCCAAAAGATCATCCCGCAGTAGGTTTCCATTGCTTTCTGCTGTAGACTGGTTGCCTACCAAATCTGTCCTGTTATTTAATCCGTATCTGGAAGGAATAGACGGGTTATTACCTTTCCCAAGGTTATTTGCGAGTAAGTGAATGCAATGAACTCAGCTGGAATTCGAACTCTCCTCCCCGATTTCTCGTTCTGAGCCGATATCCAATGCACCACAACGTACATCCATTACAAATAGACGAACAGTAAATTAAATAAGCTCATATAGATACGAAAACCAGTAAGTTCTTTTTGTTTGTTGCGGTGTATATATATATATATATATATATAAACTTATTTATAAATGGAACTTTGTCTGTGTGTGTGTATGTGTATGTGTGTGTCCGTTATCTATAGACTCCGAAACAGCGGAACCTGTTTTCTTGAAGATTTACACAGTTGTACTATGAGCGTCTGCGAGTGTTCTTAGCTAGGTTTTGTGTTGAGGTACCCCGATAAATATCAAAAATCAATAATCGAAAAAATCGGGTGGTAGAAGAAGTGGTCCGATTTTATTCAAATTTGATACACTCATAGACGATATTCAGAAGTTTCAAGGTTGCAGTTCTTACAGTAGTGCAGAAAATCGATAATATATATATATATATAGCAAGATGTTTGTGTGTGTGTCTTTTATACAAATCCACAATTTTTATCCGATTCTCACCAAACTTTACACAAATCTTTTAAGCTGACTCTGAGCTCCAGGACCATGGATTAGTTTTAAAGCTTTCATTACACCCGAGTAACGTCGGGCTATACTGCTAGTGTATATATATATATATATATATATATATATATTGTATGTTTATGTATTTGTGCGTGTGCGTGTGCGTGTACATCTTGCTTTCATGGTTTCTACAATCTCTAACATTTTAAATGCAATGTCGATTGCCATTTCTCTACATTTCATCAACCTCCAATCTTTTCTTCGACATTCCCAGGACCTTGTTATTATTTTTTATTACTACAGAGATTTGAAAGCGCATTGGCATGGGCAAATATGCATTCCAAAAGTTGAGTAAAGTATTAAGAGACAGGAAAATTTTGCTAGAAAAATTGAGAGAGAGAGAGAGAGAGAGAGAGTGAGTACTAGATTTGATGTGATATTTGTCTTTCAATATGGCAGCCAATGCGGGAGAATTTCATTATCAAGGATGAAGAAAATACTTGAAACAGCCGGTTCTACAGAAGGATGCTCAGGATATCATGGACAAAACAGGCGAGTAATGACTAGGTTTTGAAGAAAATGGACTCAAAAAGGAAACTGATAATTAACAACAGGAATTGTTTTTGGAACATGTAATGAGAAAGGAGTGCTTGGAGAACCTGTTACCCTCGGAACGGAGGGGTGAGACAAGGGTCAATGGAAAGCAGCGAAAGACATACCTGATGGACTTGAGCGGATGTATGGTAGAGTGGGGATTGAGTAGAATAACAAAGAGCATGTATTAAGAGTGACAAGGGATAGGGAGATCCGAAGAGCCATGACAGCCTACGTCCTGAAAGATCACGTCACACAGAAAAAGAAGAAGAACCTGCTTGCCGCCAGTCCTGACTATATTTGGGTGAGATTATTATATAAAAAATCTGCATCTGATTCATCACACACACACATGTGTTACCAGGTAATATTATGAATACTAAGATACATTATTTACAATCATTTATTCCTTGTTATAATTGCTGGCACGCAATGTTGTCTCCTCCGGCTTTCTTCGAATGCTTTTCGATGCTAACAACTTTTGGAACTGAACCTTTTATTTAATCTACTATTCCAGACTGTTTCCGTTCCTTCCTCTCCCATCTCGAGGGATATATTTGTTTTTTTAGTACTGTTCAGTTCTAGTTTACTATGAATCCAGAAAGTCTGTGTTACCCATCTAAGAAATTGAACCTACAATTTATATGCCATCCAGATCAAAGATCTACAATTTAATTCATCAGTCTATTAAGACTGATACGTTTCTTTTTGCTCTCCATTATTGACAAGGGCCCAGTCGATCTCCTTTCTGTGTTTACATTAAGTGACGCTTTATATTAACATTCACTAAATTCTTTTGAAGGTTTACAGTATATTTTGTCCGATAAGAATAAATTTGCTTTCTAATAATTTCTCATTGAATATCCTTTTATAAAGATAATCATCGAAGAAGGGTAACAAGAGAAGTCGATATCTCATTTTTTTTCTGGACTACTTAAAATGATTTATTGCTAAAATAATATCAGACGAAAGCTGTCTAATACTGCTTAAATTAAATTATAATATTAATGCTTTTTTTTACTTATCCTCGTATAAATTCAATAATATAAGACAATATTGGATTGCAGTTAAAATACTTGACTGGCGACACTTGAAATCTTTAAGATATTAACTTTGTTGTTCACATCTTTTAAATCGTATCATTTTTCTACGCTAATGAATGCAGAATGTATGTAAAATCAACAGAGAAAAAATCATGGTAGTGGCTTCGTCGCAATAGAAAAATTGTTTACAGAGGTTAGTCCATCTTGGAAATGCAGTAACGACGAAAATGCTCTAAAAGCTTCTTGGGTTATGTGCTTTCGATATAATAAACAAAAACATACTTTGTTTAGATCTTTCAAAATGCGCCAGTTTTATGGGATTGTCCAAAAAGGTTGGACGCCAAATGTTTTCAGTGGAATTCAATAGTGAAAAAAACCATTTCATGTATCAATATATTGTTCATAGTTTTTTGAAGTTTCTTTGTTAAATATCCAATCTTCTCTTTTCTCTCTCTCTCTCTTTTACCTTTAACACTTAATCTATTTTCGATGTCTTCATACACACACACACACACACACACACACACATATATATATATGTATACACACACCCATAGCCCAGGGGTAGAGTCGCCGACTGACGCCATTTCGGTCGGGTTTCAATCCTGGGTAACAAGGGCAATCGGAGTCTAACCGTACTGATGAGCTGTGCTACGGCGAAACAGATCTGTCTGCGGATGACAATATACATATATGTGTGTGTGTGTGTGTGTGTGTGTGTGTGTGGTGTTTCAAATTGATATAGAATAACTTCAAGAGTGTGTAAAATGATAAAAAAAAACTCCAGGTCATATGAAGTTTTTTTTTATTCGGACGGATACCTGACGTTGCCCGAGTCAAGTTCAGCTTTCACTATTTTTTGTGGCGCTGGGATAGATATTCATTTCTTACTCAAATGTTAGTAATTATTTTCAATTTTAAGAGCTAACAAGACACAAAGGATTATTAATCAGGTGTCGTTGAGTGGCGTAACATGATAAGTTAACTTAAGAATTTCTTTGATTGAGTGGTTGCGAAGTCCGACATTGTTAAATATCCCGTTACTCAAAATTATTTGTTATCATTTTAATAACTCATACACACGTAATTCTAGAGACTTAGATATTAAAATACTGCTTTACTTGTCATTTAAAAATACGATCTGTTTCATATATTTAAAATACGTTTTAAAGCCCATTTACTAACATGAAGTTATATATTTCTATTATAGCGTACAAAATGGCGCCATTTAAATTAGTATTGAATATATAAATAAATTAAAACTTATTTTAATGCTGAATATAAAAAGTGATAGTGTAACTAAATAGAAAATCATATATATTTATATATAAATACGTATATACATACGCAAGTCTATATGTAAACAAACACACACACACATATACATATATATATATATATATATATGCATGTGTATGCATAAATACTTATATATACTTATACATATATACAAATATATATATATATATATTGACTTACCCCGGGAAGGAATATCAGGGAAAAGACTGGTGCAAGAATAATACTTAACACTGAAGGTAAATTAGAAGAGTTTTATTATACAACAGTACAATAAACCAATAGCCGTACAAGAACAATCAACGTATATTAACGATCAATAACGATCAAGTAGAAAATGTCTCCGACTATGACGTATGCATCAGTCTAGTGCCGTATGCTTCCGTCTAGTGACATATGTTTACCTATGCTCCCAGTCACATTCTTTTATAGACTAGACGATATGCATTCCGGGGTAGGATAGGATGTCCCTCTACAACACCTCCCCCGAGCTAAATTCTTCGTGGAATTTTGCTCAATATTTTTTCTGTTGGGATTTGGGCATAGGTGTTTTGATTTCTTTCTTTATCTCTTACTTCTTTTCCTTATGTCCTCACTTTCAGTAGAATCATTAGTTACCTCTATCGGTACTTCCACGTTCGCGGGTGGTTTAATTTCAAACGTATCGTATAAAACCACCATTGGTATCTCTAATTTCTTATTGCTGGTTTCCTCGAATCGGGGTCTTAACTGATTTAGGTGTCTTTTACAGACAAACTTTTGACCTTGCACTATATAGATCACTTTACCGATTTTCCGACGTACTATTCCGTCTTCCCACAAACATTTTATTGACCGATACTTTTTAAAGAAAACTTTATCGCCTTCTTTGAAATATTTTGTATCCGAGTTTGGTTTCCTCAAGTTCTTTTTCCTTTTCTTTGGTAATAGCCTATCAAAGATTGATCTAATCTTTCTTGCATACATTACCTTCGCAGGTGATAAATTACCATTGATATTGTGAATGGGTGTAATCCTATACACCATCAAAATGTTTGAATATTTTTACCATCAGTGTCGATTCTATCCGCTTTTCTCATTGCTTTTTTGAATGTATCCACGAAACTTTCCGCCTGCCCATTTGACCTCGGATTATATGCGTGTGTCGTTACGTGTTCCATAGCTAAAGTCTCGCAGAACTCTTAAGCTCAGATCCTGTGAACATGGTACCGTTATCACTTACGATTGTTTTTGGCATTTAAAGCCTTTATCATGTTTGCCGCTGTTGGTCGCGTGAATTTATATACTTTAGGCCATTTGAAAAAACCATCCACCATGATTAGATAATATTCTTCTTTTATTGGTCCTTCGTAGTCCACATGTATTCGTAACCATTCTAGGCCAGTACACATAACTCCATATTAAGGACTTTATTCCTGATATGCCTGGATGACCCAGATGAAATTCTTTTAAAATCCTTTTTCTTAACACCCTTGGTATTACCACTCTCTGAGCATACATCAGTGTCTCGTTACAAATTGAAAATGATGAAATTTTTCCTCCTTTATTTTCTTTATTTCCTTTCACTCGCTTAATCATTTTAGCAATATAGTCATCTATTTTTGCCATTTTTTCAATTTCTTCTGGCGTTACCGGTAATACGCTAACGGTGTTTACTAGTACATCTTTTGGTTCCTTTTCTTCTTTCAGTGCCGCTATCACCGTTTCTTCTAGCAACTCAGGCTTTTTTGGAATTAGTCTTGACAGACAATCCGCATGTGAAATTTCTTTAGATAGAACAAATTTCATTTTGAAATTGCATTTTAACAAAATTACAGACCATCTTTATAGACCTTTATTTGATCTTTATTTGACCCAAATATTTATAATAACGGCTTATGATCGGTTTGCAGCACAAACGCTCTCCCATAAATGAATCTATGGAATTTTTTAACGCATAAATTATTGCTAGTGCTTCCTTTTCTATCTAGCTATAATTTTTTTCTGCTGGAAGCAACGCTCTCGAAGCATGAGCGATAGGTTTCGTTGCACCATCCTCGAATTTGTGTAACAATACAGCTCCAATGCCGTATTCACTTGCATCCGTTGCTATAATTAATTCTTTCTTCGGATCAGAATGCACTAACGCCAAATTTTCGGTAACATAAAGTTTGTGTATTTCATATTCTCCTGAGTTCCTATCTTTTGTAATAGAAGCATTATTTTTTGCTCGTCGGTCATCATGTTCTTCTTTTACGATATTTAAACACTTATATCGTGTATAGAACAAACTTTCCCTTTCTCCAAACATTTTTGACAAAATTTCGACCGTTTCGTCGAACGAAATGTCTTCAGGTTTCTTCGGTAAAATAAAGTTTGTGTAGTTCCTATCTTTTGTAATAGAAGCATTATTTTTTCCTCGTCGGACCATGCTTTGCACCGTATCGAAAAATCGTTTCGTATCTTTTATAGTACGAAGGAAAAGTAATTCCTTCTTCAGGATTGTATACAAATTCTGTAAGAGAGTTTGAAATACCCTTTCCTCCAGAGAAGATTCTAGAGCTTTCCTTCGGTTCGCTCTGCTTTAATACCATTTTTTTCAAAAACTCTTGTTCAAGTATCATTTGTTGTTGGAGATCCGTTTGTAATTTTGTTTGGCTTTCCTGTTGATTTGTTGGCTTTCCTGTTGTTTTAAGAGTTGTTGTTGGAGATTCGTTTGTATTTTTTGTTGAATTTGCTGTTGTTGCATTAACTGTTGAATCGCTCCTTTCAGCATCTTTGCACATTCAGCTAATTGTTCCATATTTTTTATATGTACAGCTGACAAATAAGTTATACTCTTCGGCATTGATGTATGCGTCCGTCTAGTGACGTATGCGTCCGTTTAGTGACGTATGTTGTCCTATGCCCCCAGTCACTTTCTTTTATAAACCAGACCATATCCATTCCGGGGTAGGATATGATGTTCCTCTACAGCATATATATATATATATATATATATATATATATATATATACATATATATAAGTTTTTGGTGGTTAAGAGCTTATTCTGGCGTTAAAGACAAGAATTTTATTTTAATCGGCCATATCAAATGTTAAGTCAAAAACAATAATCGACCGGTTTGTGTCCACACTCATTAAAACTGTGAACGGAGAATTTTATGAAAAATAAATCCGTTATGGGTAATATAAATAAACGAGAGGGGAAATTTTAATTTTGTTAAGGATTATTACATAACGTTAGACATAATTATGATAAGTTACGTTACATTACATATAAGAATTATTGCTAGAGACACAGCAGAACAAGCCCAAGCAAACACTCCTTTTTTTTTACAAAGGGAGGGCCGCCTAGATCTGATAAACAGTGTCTCCAACACTTTCAGATAAAACAACGAGTGTTATATGGGCAAAGCAGAAAATAAGTCCACACCAAAGCTGATGCGATAAATAGTCAATTTATGTGAAGATTCTGAGCCTTTACGCTTAGCCAAAAGTATGGGTTCCTCTCTGCCCAGTGGCAGAGAATTGATCAAGAGAGAATAGCAGCTCACTAGAAAATGAACAGGTTCACACAATTTTTTGGGTTTTACAAAAAGTACAAATTCGGTACATAGGGATGGGGACGGTTGGTCATCGTCTGTCTTAAACTTTAACTTAGCTAACCAAAATTGTTGACCCTAGCACACTACAATCATGATTACACTAAAATACCACATTCTTACTTACCGTTCTTGTATCATCCGCCATAATACCTTCATGAATCTATCATGGCCTAACTTTATTCGATATGTAAAATTCTACTGAATATCTGAGGCAAAATTAACACCATTTAAGAATGCCGCAATGAATATATACAATGAAAAATAACAATGTTTAAAAGAAACAAAACAACTTAGCTCACTGGTGTCCCCTATATATAAATATACTCAAGCCACAAGGATTAGCAACTAGGTCCCACTTTTTTTACTGTGGAAACCAATAAATTGTAAATGTCTATTCTATTCCATCAGCTTCTTTTATCGCACTTCCCGCCTCTGGAATTATCTTCCATTTACTTGCTTCCCCGACAACTATAATCTCCAAGAATTTAAATGTAAAGTCAATAGTCATCTCCTGTGTCACTAAACCGCATCCTCTATGTCATGCTCTTTTCTCCGTTCACTCCACTCTCATCAGTATTCTCATCCTTCTCATACGCACTACCTGAAACCCCCTATAACCTGTCACTCTTTCTCATAAATTTCCTCCTATGTAACCCCCTGCAAAACAATGGCAATAAAACGTTATGCTTGGGGTGATATGATTATAAAAGAAAATAATGTTAGTAATATAAACCCCACAACGCATAGATTGTGACAGAAACATCAATTAACAGAACGAAATCATACGTGACTTTCAAATTATAACAGTAATCATTGGATCCAAAAGACTCACTCAGTCACTGACACATGAAAAAATAATAAAAACGAAAGAGCACACTCGAAAACATCGAAAAACGTCACGCATTCACCATAGAAATGACATTGCTAGTCACCTCATTGGTGAATGAAACTAAAAGAAAAATACAAACAAAGAAAGGGGTCAATGAACATACACCCACTAGCAAAGTTAAATTGTAAAAATAAAAATAAAATATAGCCTAACCTATCCTACTGGAGCCGGCTGCCCATGTTCTGTCCATAACAAAATCATAATCGCTAACCGGCATCAATCAGCCGCTTTCACTCTACAGACTTTACACAAGACTCAACCATTTTTTGCCAAATTCAGAATGAAGCAGTCATTAATTTTTCAACCTGATCTTGATTTTAAGCTGATGCCTACGGTACAAGATTAGTTGGGAAGAAGTAAACTTCTCTTCACCATGTAAGTTCTTCTGTCGCAGAAGATCACAAATTGCCCAGTCTTAGTTAACGTACATACTACATTGCTACAAATAGAACTAGCCTCGAGAACAAAGAAACTTTCGCGCAACATACGAACCATGATGTCTTCAACAAGCTTGCACAATGGGACAACAACGGCTGCAATGGAAGAAAGCATGCTCGACGGTCTTCCCTTGAGAGCCCACAACGCAGTTACGTTTGTAATCTCGCTACATAAAGATTCTTGCCTACCCAGAAGTCATGAAGAATAATAAGTCAGGTGAGTATGTCTCATCGTTGGCGAGACATTTCGATCCAGGCACCCAAGGCCACATAGAGCGAGCGTCTTGCTTCGTCAGTTCGAGCTTGCACGGCTCCACTAAATAATAATCCATATAACGTCTTAAGAGACAACGAGTGGAAGTTGAAGAGGCATTCCGTCGCCAGCAAGAGGAACCTGAGTGCTAATCGACATTCGTGATAAAAGAAACACTCTTCCTAATGTGCACGAAAGGGCTTCTTCCTCACTCGAGTGCACACTTCTCGAGGATGGAATGTTTTATAGACTTCCAGTAGGCGCGTTCTCACCCGATGCATACACATCCTGGAACTTGATGTGAAGCCTCTGTTGGCGAATCTCAACGCTTAGCATGTTCAGACAATCTTCAGAAGAGTAGATGTCACAGTTCTTCCGACGTACCTTGGTAGTTTTGCCTACTCTCCACAAGAAGAACAAGAGCAGTATTAACTCCAATATTTGAACATGGGTAAAAAAAGAATCGGTTAGATTTCCGAAGCACATACTTTCATCTTCCCCTTCAAGGAAACCCTCTTCTGATTCCACACACGAACTGCAACCCCCACTTTCTCTTGAAACACAAACCAAGTCATTCCTAACATGAGATCGGCAGAAACTGCCTTCCCCGAACCCAACTGCAAGCCAAAAGACTTATTACCGTTGATCTTGGCCCCTGTCACCATCATTACCTTCTGATCTCTTTACCAAAATTGCCAGCTTTGGTCGAACTAAGAACTAAAACGTCGTTAGCATGAGGGAAGTATCAGGCCGAGATGGTAGCACCAGGTAAAGAAATTCTGCGTAGAACCGTATTCGTCTTTAACTTGTTAAGAAAATGTTCCAACGCAACAATGAAATCAAAGGCGAACCTTGATAAATGGAGAGAGGCAATCGTAACGACTTGGATCTTACACCATTTACTTCCATTAGCACACCGGGGGATGTATACATTAGTAAGATTAAAAAGCGAAAGAATGACCCAAAGCCTACGGCGGAAAGGACAAACTCCAAAAACCGATGGTCAACCCTAATGAAAGCCTTAGACGAATCTAAACTGATCAGCCCGTTTTCAGCCACCTTTCTTGATGATCAGGCGTACAAATGAAGGTTGTCCTGATTATTTTTGCCCTTTACAGCACAAGTATTCTAGAAGCCAATCAGACTAGAACGGTCAGCCATTGAATGGCCGGCCAAGATCTTAGTTAGAATCTTAAAGTCATTATTCAACATCGCTAAAGGCCAAAAACTATCTATGCCATCCACAGCATTTTTTCACGCGAAGCAACACGATCACACTGATGGTGAAGCGTTAAGACTTCATCCAGTTGGTATCAATCAGGGCCAGCAAGTAGACAAAACGGGCGAGTGCCTCAAGTAAATTTAGTAAGGAAGATCATTTAATCCCAGAGTCTGGTCCTTGGCCAACCAGTTTCAGCGCTTCCAAGATCTCAAACTCTGTAATGGGATCCTCACATCAGGCCGCTTCAACCAACTGGTAACGGAGAAAGTGGGTTAAATAGGCATCGAGTTGAGCAGGGCTCACACCACTCTCTTTGCTGAAAATATCCTGAAAGTAATCCTGAAAAGCACCACATATAGCCATATCTGTGGTCACAGTAAGCCCGTTCAGCAATTCGATGCTATTGATATTCCAATTAGCTGAATTACCAGCCTCATTTGCAAGCTGTTCAGCGGCCATATTTGTTGCTTCAAAAGACATTATTTTTAACCTAGCCGCAATAACCAGTGTCTGCTTCTTCTGGATTTTCAAGGAGACCAGCTCAGTCCTAGCTAAGGCTACATCTGCATTGTCACGGGATTTAATCAATCGATCAACTTTTTCCTCACGTGCCGTTAGTTCTCCTTAAATTAGCTATATTGAGTCGATGATTTGGTCAGCAGCAAACGAATTAAGTTTTGATTTTAAGGAGGCCCACCACTTATTTTCTATCACAGCCCACGCCAGTTAATCCTAATAACACATGATCCCGAAAATCTCGTTCATCTAGCGAGCCAATATAAGTCTGGCCTTATATAAGTTTACACCCCCCCGGATGAGTCTATGACCCGAATAAACTATTGAATAGAAACTTGCCCAAACTAATAGCTCTACTTCAACTCTCTTAACTAGAACTCGGTCGGTGTAGCTAGCACGCACCACCGAATCCAAGCTGTTCATATTAGTTCAAGATCTCACTACTTCACGAGGGTGTTCATTTCGATACTTATCAAGAAGGGTATTCTTATCGATAAAGTTTCGAAATGGTTTTCTATCAGGGTTGTTAGTACCTGATCTTTTTCCTATGCGACATTTCTCGGGGTCAAGGACGGCATTCAAGTGCCCACTAAGATTAATAGTTTAGATCTTCTCAAGAATGACTCTGTTTTCCAAAACAAAACAGGACGCCCCGCATAAACAATGGACCCTAATGAAACAAAAAGCATTGCACTTTATGATAATATCCAACACGCAAAGTCTGCCCACCGGAACCTCGAAAACAAGCTCAAGCGCCGCTTTCAGAGACTTACTCACTAGCCAAGAAACATCTATGGATCGTCCATCGAAACATGCTGAATAAAGATCAAACCCCCTTAGACAGAATTGCCTTTATAGTCGCTAGTTAAAAAACCGGGTTTCCTGAAAAAAACCGAAGCGCTGAAGATTGTGAGTGAGCCTCACCTTTCAAGTCTCGAACTCAGCTCCGAGCATTCAGTGTCACTAACAAGAGTGCTGCTGTAAGTCTTGATTAAGGTTAGGAGTCTGGAATGAACATGGACGTGGAAAAGCTAGCGACCGCCCCTCCATCAATTCTTGACCCATCTCAGTCCTTGATAGTGCCAACTAAGGCGAGACCATCGATATACCAGGAAAAGAGTTTTAGCGTTCTATAGTGAAATTGGTGAACTAAAACTGAGACCAGTCTTGAACAAAATTTTTTTCATCGTTGATTTTTTAGATCACAAAAAGGCAATTAGTGGTCTGATGTCATACGACTTATTTACCTCTCCGATCATCCTCCATGTCTGCTGCACCTCCGGCCTATTGATGATAACGGTTAATACTCTTTGAGCATTGGGAAAGTTCTTCCGTTCTTCAATATCCTTTTCACCAAATTATTTCATGATAATTAGTACTTTCATTATACTTTAATATTACGTTGATTCTTTGCCCCTGTTCCCGTAGTTCTTGTACCTTTCCGCCTAGGCTGGAAAAATGCAGTAGACGTCCTCCCTCTGTTTGTATGGTAATTTGATTGCCATTTTTTGAGACCTCTTTTTCCTTTGCTGTGGGATTTCTCTGTCTACTTTTGGGTGGTGGCATTTACTTCCATAAAGAGGGACTAAAAAAAGAACAAATACATTTTTGGAAAGGGCTTAGATCTCATTTTGAGGTGTATGCTGACGAGTTGAAAGATATTGTTTGGCTGTAATAATTTTTCGGGTAAGACAGGCCGAGGAGCGAAAGGGATTATTATGGGATTGTGTCGTTTCAGTTCTCCATTCAGCAAATTGATCCACTCTGTGCCCTCATACCGAAGATTCAAAAGATTTTCAAGTGATGTATTTTTTCAGGTAGAAGCCTTCCCCTTCGCGTTGATAGATGGAGTGGGGCTGCATGTGCGTTTTGTCTTGGGGGTCTCAGGACATCGAGCTCTATCTGCTTGACGCTCCCCATAAACTTGCCAACAAACAGCCATTCTCCCATTTCCTTCTCCGCGGCTGCACCAGCAGCTGGCAAAGGCTTTTCAGGAAATGTGGGATGATATTTGGGCTCAACCGGGCGTACTAACAAACTGCTCTCACCTGGCATGCCCACTAGATGACACGGCCAGAGGGGGATTTTGATTAACAGGGGCATAACTAGCAGAGGCCATTTTCTCTGGACAGGAAGGAGAAGTGACAAGTCTCTCCTCACTTCCCGCATTTCGGTTTACAACTTGACAAGGTCTGAAAGTTTCAGACCCCCTACATTCAGGCCATTGGAGATAGTCAAGAAGGCTTGACGATCTATCATAATTTCGAAAAACCATTCCCGGTCAGGCTCTCGCAGGAGGCATCTAATAGTTGATCTAACTGCAGAAATCGGCCAGAATCTCCCTGAGAACATAAAGAGGAACCTCAAATACCGCTACTAGTCCTGCAAGGGCCATCGTATTTGTTTCTTATTATGGATGTTTTTTTGTGATCAAATTTTTACTGGCCATCGCTACGCAGTCTTGTGTCGTGAGCAGCAAAACATACCACATGAAGAAGCACGCTCTCTTGTATATTCTAAGGGTCTTCACACCCACGGACTGCGTTGGAAGTCTTCCAAGAGTTAACCTTTTTTCACAAATTGAGCCTAAAACTTGGTTCGCTCCAAGAATTCCCTGATATTGATTACACATTTTTGGGGACTTCCAACAACAGAGCGATGCTGCGGTCTGAGTATTGTTTGTTCCTTCATTTCAACCGCTTTGTCATTCTTTCTCAATGCGTCTTTGTAAAAAACGGTCGCATGAGGAAGTTAGTCTCCAGAAATATGACCTTCTTGAGGAGAGGCCTTAAATTCAGAAGCCTCCTAGGAATGTTTGGTCGTATCACCCTCGCGGGGAAGGGTTTGCAGCACAAATATGGGGAGTGTCGATAGTCTTAACATCCTCCGGGAAAATTTCTTAAAAATAAAATTATCCCATCAAGTTTTTTTCTTGTTCAAAAAGTAAAACTAAATATAGTGAGAGGTGTGGGAAAAAGAAACAATGCAAACAACGAAAAGAATAAAGAAAATTAAAAAATACTTTCAAAAAAATTACAAAGTTACAAAAAACAAAAATTTTTAAAAAATAAACTTTAAATAAAAGTTGCAACGAAAAAAATAAAATAAAATCAGGAATTAGCTTAAAACGACAGAAAGTAATTTCATCAAATGATTAAAGAAAAAATAAACACGAAAGCGTAATTCTAGTAAACCAGTAAAAATAAAACTGCTATCAAAAGGCAAAAACCGAAAAAATAAAATAAACTTAATTACTGAAGGTATATAATAAAAGTTACACTTTAAATAAACTTCAAGTTAAAAATTAAAAAAAAAAGTTTTAAAGTAAAAAAAGCTACTACAACATTCACTTCCAGAAAACTGTAACCATGAAAAGTAAAAAAGATGAGCGATGAAGTAAATATATTAAGAACTGAAAGTTTCAAAAGCAGAACTCAACGGGAAAGAAATTAAATTAAATTAAATATAAAAAAATATAGAATAAACAGGGACAAATAATGAACTCGGGAGAAGGAATGAAAAAATTTTCACGAGAAAAAATCGAATGATAAATCAGGAACTTGTCAAACAAAACTGAAAAATAAATTACAAATAAACATAAAATCAATCTGAAAACGGCAAAACATGATTATAAAACCAATATATTGGCCAAAACCGACTGGAAAAACTTTTTTTAAAATATGAAACAATAGTCTCATAAAAAGAAAAAATATGACAATCAAATTCGGGCAGATAGTAGAATAAAATACAATTAGAAAAGGAAAACGAGAGAAAATAAAATAAAAATTAAATATGAATAAAACAAGAAAAAATACAAAAAAAAAAATGAAACTTCTCGACACAATTCAAAAAATGCCCTTTTCAAAACAGTAACATCGAAAAACGTTCAAAGAGAAAGATAATCAAAGCACGGTCAAAACAGGTCAGTACAAAAACTCTGAATCGGTCTACATTAGAATCCAAACCACAACTCGGATTATTTATTAGAGAATCAGCAATAGATTACCAGTATGTGTTTCAAATGGTATCACCACACGACAAATTCTTATTAAGTACTTAGCAGGTAAATGTTGTTTGAGCCTAACATCCAAACACTGAGGCGTTCTACATATGTATTCGATATCACGAGACGAATAGAGCCAGACCGTCTTAATTCATCAGACATTATAAAGGAAAAAACACCACTTTTTACCCATTTGACAAAATGTACCTGAAATCGAATTTCAGAAGTCAAATTATAATCATGTGTATCAACGGAACAAAAATGTTGTAACTTGGAAGGGGCCTTCAGTATAGTTAACATTTTATTAATGTAATCATGCTGGTTTATAAGGACAACTCCAGAACTCTTTTCAGGTTTTGTAATAACCAAGGATTGGTTAATCTTAAGAGATTTAATGACCCTATGGTGTTCACATCGACAGCTTAATTTAGAGAAAGTAAAAGGAGAACCGGCATTCATTTTAACTCGAATGTTATTGGATTTATTTAAAAGAAATGTTTGAAGTTTAGAGATTTGAACACAGCATACTTAATACTCTGAAAAAATCTGTTCTCTATCAATAGAGTTAAAAGTAATACTAAAGTCTATTCTTGTACCAAAATAGCAAGCTCAAACTCTGAAGGACAATAATAAGACAAATTCACTACATTTTTATGAGCGTTTGGTTCAACAACACAGTCAAATCTATAGAAAATAAAATGCTTTAATCTCTTCTGAAAACATTACGCCATCATGGATAAATAACATATATGTATCAGACCTACAGAAAGGGCAAAACTGACCTTATCTAAAAAAAGCAACAATTACACGCCACAACAGATTATATCTTCTTTATAGCCAAAAGACTGGATGAAAAATTGCAGGAGAAAATCTCTTTCAGCCAGGCATCAATTTTGCCCACCTACTCCGATAGTAAATAAAAGAGGGAGAAAACTGTAAAGACAAGATTGTAATAAAAGGTTGTTTTAGCCTTCAATGTCTCAATTTTGAACCTGATCTGTAATATTTAATTTTCTAATCAAATCAGGGTTGTGCCGTTTTTTAACTATCTAAATACAGTAGCGGCCATAATATAAGAAACGGAAACAACAAAGACATAAATATGTGTATTACATAAAAATTAATGCATTATTAGCAATGAAATTTTTAACGAATAAAGATTAGGGGTAATGCATAAATATTTTACAAAGTTACAAAAATTTACATTTTTTTTTGTTAAATAAAGATTAAACAGAAAAAATAAAACAAGCTACTGGAAAAAAGTTAAGGAAAAAAAATCTTGTTAATACTTGATTGTGAACAATATATCAACAAATTTTAAAATCTAGTAAAATCCCCTTATTTTCAATGATTTCTCTGCATCGTCGATCACATGATCTAATTATTTCTTGGAAAAATCAGCAGTAATTCTCTCCCATTCGTCTTTCAATAACTCCCGTAGTCGACCCTGGTTTTTCTGGTTTCTTTTCTGAGCTCTTTTATCAATTATCTACTAAATATTTTCTATTAGATTCTGGTCGGGGTTCTGGGCTGGCTACGTCATTAGGGCGAGTAAAATAAAGCCATAAATGTCTGAACCTTCTGGCTAGGTGCACTGCCCTGCATGAAAATAAGTGATTCGTAAAGATTATGGTGTAATCTTGGTACCACATGCTGCTGAAGAAACCTTTTGTAAATATCAGCATTGATATTGCCATGTACGCGGATAATAACGCCAACTACTGCAGATGAAATCATTCCCCACTCTATCACACTGCCACCACCAAACTTAACAGTTTTCATGAACCGTTGAGAAGACAGTCTTTTACCTGTTCTACGGCGTACGTAAGTTGTGCCCTCAGAACCAAATATAGTAAACTTGGACTCCTCACTGAAATGAAATGTATCCCATTGTGCGTCAGTTTAAACAACATGTCCTCTCGCATACTCCATGCATGCCCTTTGGTTTCACTTTTAAACGAGAGGCTTTGAAGCTCGGAATACGGGCATGCAATCCTACAATTTTTAACCTGAGAGCAACGGATTTTATTATCTGTGTCTTCTTTAAGTTTACGGGAAATTGATGTATCAGTTTCAAAACGTTTTTAGTAGTTATTATAACAATTCTTTGATCTTCTCTTTGTGATATTTTTGTAGGTCTGCCGGTTTTTGATTTTGTATCTAATGTTTTATCGGTTTTATACCTGCAAATTACACGATGAACGACATTGTTTAGACCTATGAACAATATCAGAAAATTCTGAAATTGTTTTTTTTCTTGATAGTTAACGATAATGAGTTTTATTTCTTCAAAAGAGAGCGTTTTGCCTCTTGAATTGCCATATTGATTAAAAATAGTGTGCTAATGATAAAAGAACTTTTATTTATTGTTGAAAAGCTCAATCGAGTTTTTTTTAAAAATGTAAATTAAAAGTTTATGCAAATTATTAACATCGTTCTTTAACTTCTGTCCAGTAGCTTATTTCCTTTGTTCCATTTAATTTTTATGTAAAAAAAAACAACTATTAAGTAATTTTTTGTAACTTTCAATAATATTTATAAAAAATTTCATTGCTAATCATGCATTACATTTTAAGTAATATTCATATTTATGTCATTGTTGTTTCCGTTCCTTATATTATGGTCGCTACTGTATATTGTTTTGGTATAAAATTTTATTATAAAGTTAAAGACAACACATTTATTATAATCGGCTATGCCAAATATGAAAATAAAACAACAGTCGACCGGTTTCCTTGCCACACATCAGAACTTTAAATGTGGAACTTTTATGATAAATGTACAAATGTTATGGGTAACATGAAAGAACAAAAGCAGAAGACATATTAACTTTTCTAGAAGTTATTACATCTTAAGATGCTAGAGATTTACCAGAACAAGTCCAAGCAAACAGTCCTTTTGTTTACAAAGAGAGGAAGCGTCTAGACCTGATAAACAGAGTCTGAAACAACTTCAGATTGGAAAACAAGTGTGATCTGGCACAAACAGAGAACAAATTTACACTCTAATTTAAAGCACGACTCGGATTATTTATCAGATGATCCGCCATAGGGTACTCTTATGTGTTTCGAACGGTATCACCAGATAAATTCTTTAAAAAATTCTTATCAATATTTGTAGTGATGAGTTATATCGTGGTCATTTAACTCCCCCGACTATACACGAATATATTTTTTATGAACTCATGAAATTTGCCACTATTTCTGTCGATTTCAGATTTGACAATAATATATATCAACAGATTGATGATGTAGCAATGGGCTCCACTTTAAGCCTTGTTGACTAATATATTTTTGGGCTTTCATGAGGAGAGCCCACTTTTTAGGTTCTTCTTTGCCCACTGTTTATTTCCATTATGTTGAAGAGATTTTTGTGTTTTAAACAATGAATTGGAAGTTGATAAATACTTCTCCCTACACATTGGTGTTCATCCGGCCCTTAAATATATGGTAGATAATAACGTCAGTTGCTCTTTGCCTTTCGTAGATGATCTTTCATATCAGACATTTCTCTTTTCTTACTTCAGTCTAAGCGA